>JAUELO010466941.1:0-12103 GCA_032357855.1 Amphibolips quercusostensackenii
TGTCCATGTACCATGAAAATGAGTTTAATATACATTAATAAAAATGTAGAATGTGTTTAAAATTTTAAAACGACTCTTTATTTTGAAAAGCTAATTTCTAAAAAAAAAAGATTTGAAAATATCTGTAAAAATTTATTTTATTGATATTAATTTTTATTAATATTCATTTATTTATTTATCAATATCATATGTTTTATATTTATATATATAATTTATAATAATATATTTATATAATATAATTCATCAAATATAATATATTTATTATATAATTTATATATATAATATTTATTATATTTATTTATTTAATTATCAATAAAATCTTGAAAATTTTAAGGAATTGAAAAAAAATTTTAAGGATTTATTCCAATCTATTTAAAAGATGTTTGAAATTTTATCTGCATTGGTAGAAATTTAATCTTATTTTGTTACAAATGAAACTGGTTAAAAATTAATCTGTTTTGGTTGAGGATTCAACTAGTTTGTTACAAAATAATTTTTGATGAATTCGACTCTTTTTAATTAAAAAAAAATGTTTTTTAGTTAAAATATAAACAATTATATTTTTTATTTAGAATTCATGTTTCTTAGTTGAAAAGGTAAGTAATTTGTTGAAAAGTCCTCTTTTTTGCAAAAAATTAATGTGTTTTGGTCGAGGATTTAACTTTTTTGTTGAAAATCAACCTTTTTTGGGATGAATTGAACTGTTTTCAAATTAAAAATTAAAATCTTTGTTAATTAAAATTTCATTTATAACATTTTCCCTTGAGGACTTATTTTTTTCGTTTGAAAATTCAACTACTTGGGTAACAGTTGAACTACTTTATTAAAAATTTATGTTTTTTCTTAAAGATTTGTAATTTTAGTTTAAAATTAATTTTTTGGTTGAAAATGTAACTGTTTCGTTAAAAATTCATCTTTTTTTTGTTAGAAAATTAATCTTAGCAGAAACTATTTTGTAGAAAATTTTAATTTTTTGGATGAGTTCAACTTTCTTGGATTAAAATTAATATCTTTTTGGTTGAACATTCAACTCTTTGGTTGAAAATAAACTTTTTTGTTGAAACTTTGATGTTATATGTTTATGAAATCTTCAAAAATATTTTTGAATTTTAGCGAGAATTTTTAGGAAAAACTACATGCGGTAATAGCGCGCGATTGATGATCCTAGTCATAATTAAATTCTGCATTTTTTACAGGAAGATAACACTCAGCTTGTCGAAAAAGTGAAAAAACCGGAACAGAAGAAAATATGCCCAAAACTTCTTGCAGAGCCGGTACGAAAATCATATAATATTTTTTTATAAAAAAAAAACTAGCAAGCAAGCTACTGAATTTGTTGTTAATGCATATTTCTAGAAATATTTAAATCTTTAAACATAATAAAATACATTTTGTTTTTCTAGTTTATTGGATTGTTTAAAAACGGAGCGAGAGGCCATGAAGTGAATAGAGGTACGTTTTGCTATTTTTATTATCATAATGTTACTTTTATTAAGCATATAAGTATATAATTTAAATTAACATTTTTTTGGTTGAAAATTAATTTTTTTGGTTGAAAATTCCTTTCAGAATTCAACTAATTGATTGAAAATTTATGTATGTTGTTAAAAATAAAATCTTTCTTGGTAGAAAATTTATCTTCCAGGTTAAAAATTAATTTTTGTACCGGAAATTCATCTGTTTTAGGTAAAAATTTAATTATTTTGTTAGAAATTCATATTTTTAGGTAAAAAAGTAATCTGATTAGTTGAAACTGTATTTTTTTTTTGTTAAAAATTCATTTCTTTGGTGTGAAAATCGTTTTTTTTTCTTTATTGTAAATTTATTAATCTAACTTGCAAGAATTTAACTATTCTATTTTTGGTTAAAAATGTATGTTATTTCGTTAAAAATGAAATATTTTTAGTACAAAATTTGTCTTCCGATCTGAAAACTCATTTTGTACCAAAAATTCATCCGTTTTAGGTGAAAATTAAATTATTTCGTTGAAAATTAGTCTTTTTAGGTAAAAAAGTAAACGCATTATTTGAAACTTCATCTGTTTTGATGAAAATTCATTTCTTTGGTCTGAAATTCGTTTTTTTTTTTTATTAAAAATTTATTTTTCTAACTTGTGAGAATTTAACTATTCTATTTTTGGTTTAAAATTTATTTTATTTTGTTAAAAATTCATGTAATTTGTTGAAAATTCGACAATTTCATTTAAAAGTTATTCTTTTTTTGGTTGGAATATCAACTATTACGTTTTTCATTAAGAACTCGTCTTTTTTTGGTTAAAAATTCAACTATTTAGGTAAAAATGAGTCTACTTTGTTAAAAATTCATGTTTCTGGGTAATAATGAATTTTTTTAACCTTAAAATTTATCTATTCCGTGTTTGACTAAAAGTTTATCTTTAGTTAATAATTAATGTATTTTGTTGAAAATTCATCTTTTCAGTTGAAAATTCCTTTAAAAATTCAACTGTTTTGTTGTAAATTCCTTTAAAAATTTAACTAATTGATTGAAAATTCATGTATTTCGTTAAAAATAAAATATTTGTTGGTATAAAATATATCTTCCGGGTTGAAAATTCATTTTTATACCGAAAATTTATCTGTTTTAGGTGAAAATTCAATTATTTTGTTGAAAATTCGTATGTGAAGTTAAAAAAACAACTAATTACATGAGTTGAAACTTAATCTTTTTTGCTAAAAATTTATTTCTTTGGTTTAAAATTCGTTTTTTTCTTTATTGAAAATTAATTTTTCTAACTTTGTTAAAAATTTGTATTTTTTTGTATAAAATTGATTGTTTTAGTTATAATATTAACTATTTTGTTAAAAATTCATTCCTCTTATTAAGAATCGAACAATTTTGTTAGAAATTGATTCTTTTCTGTTAAAAAAATTTTTTTAACTAACAATGTAACTACTTCATTTTTTCCTGAAAATTCATCTTTTTCAATTGAAAATTAATTTATTTGTTTGAAAATACGTCTTTTTCTGGTTGGAAATTCAATTATTTTGGTGAAACTTTTTTGTCAAAAATTCACATTTTCGGGTTGAAATTTCTACTGTTTTGCAGGAATTTTTTGTTTTTAACTAGAAAATTTGACATTTTGGATAACAAATTTGTTTCTTTACTAATTCAAAAATGTTTGTCGGTTAAAAATTGATCTTTTTTATTTGAAAATTTATCTTCCGGTTTAAAAATTCATTTTTGTACTGAATATTCATCTGTTTTATCCGAAAATTCAATTATTTTGTTAAAAATTCATTTCTTTGATTAAAAATTCTTTTTTTATTGAAAATTTATTTTTCTAACTTGTGAGAATTTGACTATTCTATTCTTGGTTGGAAATTTATCTTATTTAGTTAAAAAATTAATGTTTTTTAGTCAAAATTTATCTTTCTGTATAAAATTTATCGTTTTAGTTGAAAATTCAACTATTTAGTTAAAAAATAATTTCTGTCGTTGAAAATTAGTTTTTTTTAGTTAAAAATTTAATTGTTTTGGTAGAACTTTTTTATTGGAAGTTTATATTTTCCGTTTGAAATTTGTACTGTTTTGCAGGAAATTCTTGTTTTTGACTTAAAAATTAGATATTTTAAATTAAAATTTATTTCTTCATTGACTAAAATATGTTTTTTAAATAAAAATTGACCTTTTTGGGTTAAAATTGATTTCTTCAGTTGAAAATAAATTGTTTTTTTTTATTGGAAATCAATTTTTTCATTGAAAATTGAACTATTTCATTTGTTCTGAAAGATATTAATATTTTTTTTTTACAAAAATTTAATCTTCTTAGTTAAAAGTTTATCTATTTGGTCAAATATTTAACTATTTTATTAAAAATTTATTTTATTTGGTTGAAAAAATTCATATAATAATATGTTCATATTTTTCTTTTAAAATACATTTCTTCGGTTTAAAATTGTTTCAAAATTTATTTATTTATTTTTTTGTTGAATTGGAAAAATTTTTTTTATTGGAGTTCAGCTATTCCATTTTTCTGAAAATGGATTTTTCTCGTTGAAAATTCATGCATTTTGTTGAAAATATGTCTTTTTTTTGGTAGAAAATTCATCTTTTGGGTTGAAAACTCAACCCAAAAACTTAATTTTTTTTCAGGTTGGAAATTCAATCATTTTAGTAGAAAATTTAACTTTTTTGTTGACGATTCATATCAACTTTTTTTATGAAATATTTTTCTTTATTGACTGAAAAATCTTGATTGAAAATTTATCTTTTTGTTTGAACATTAATTTCTCTGGTTGAAAACAAGTTTTTAAAAATTCAAAATTATTTTTTGTGCACTGAAAGTTAAACTGTACTATTGTTTATAGAAAATGGGTCGTTTTTTATAGAAATTCAATTTTTTGGTTGAAAATTTATCCGCTTAGTTGAAAATGTAACTGTTTCGTTTAAAATTCATGTTTTAAGTAAGGATTCAAGTATTTTGTTAAAAAATCGTCTTTTTTAGCAGAAAATAAATCTTATTAGTTCAAAATTAATTTCTTCGGTAGAAAATTCCTCTTGTGGGTTTCATTTTGTTATATATCTTTAAGAATAATATAAAGAATTTCGATTTTCAGAGCACAGATTTTTTAATGAGACTGATAAAGCACGAGTCAATGGAAATGTCTTCAGGCTTCTTCGAGGCGATGATTCTATACCTGAGTATGTTTTTATTATTGCAACAATGTTTTAAGTTTAAGATTTTTCAGATTTTATGCTGATTTAAATTTTTTTTTTTTTTTTCAGTAAAGCGGTGGACGGTTTACATGATAAAACAAGTCGAACTTCACCTGAAAATCCAAAACTTTCAAAAAATGTTATCAAGCAAAGTCCGGTACTTGTGAAATCACTAAAGTAAGATTAATTATAAAATTCATCTACGACTTAATTTATTTATTTAATTATAACATGCTTTATCATTGATTTTCAAATTACTAATTTTGCACTTTAGATTAAAATGAGTAAATTTTAAAAGCTATGATAGAACATTTTTAAATTATTAATTTTAATGACTTGGTTTAAAAATCCTAATTTAAAAATACTTTAGTTTTAAACAATGTTTGAAATTGTTTAATTTTTAACGCTTTAAGTTTAAATTCACACATTTTTGAAGACTCAAATTCAAAATTATAATTTTTAACGTTTTTAGTTGATTCCTCAACCCAAAAAAAAAAAAAAAATTTACCAGTTGCATTATTAAACAAAAAGATCACATTTTTTTCAAAAGACGAATTTTCTACAAAACAGTTTAGTTTTTTAATCCGAAAATATGAATTTTTAAGGAAATGGACGAATCTTTCACCAAAAAAGATTAATTTTCAACCAGTTGCATTTTTATCCGACAAAGACGAATTTTTAACGAAATTGTGGAATTCTCAACCAAAACAGATTAATTTTCAAACTAAAACGCCGAATTTTAAACAAACTGGTTGATTTTTTAACCAAAAAATAATTTTCAGTCGACAAAAAAAAATCACCCAAATTATAATTGTTAGGGAAAAATAACATTTAATACAAAAAAAATGTTGAATAACTATTTCTTTTTTAAGTTTATTTGCTTATTTAGTTTTAAAGTTATATAAATATAATTTTCCTAAGACTTTTAAGAAAATTCAAAAAGATTTTTGAAGATTTCAGATATGTCGAAAAGTATTTTTTTTTATTTTACAGAATTTTACGAAATTTTAGGAAAAACTCGAGTCACTTTAAAAGCTTTTTAAATGTTTTTTTTTCAGATGTTTAGAAGAAATTAAAAAATAGTTGATAAATTTTCGAAAATCTCAAAGTTTTAAAATATTTTTAATATCATCAAAGCTTCTTAAATTCCAAAATATCTTGTAAACTGATTTAAATTATTCCTAATTTTTTTTTTAAATCTTTCAAATTAAAAAAATTTGCTCTCTAATCTTCTAGATTTTTTTCAACATTTTCAGAAATTTTAAAAAATGTGTTTGAAACCTTTGAAACTTCTTAAAAATCTTCGATTTTTTTGTTGAAATTTTCATAAATTTAAATTTGTATAAAATTTTTAGAAATCTGTTCAAATTGCAACCAATTTTTTCAATCAATTCCTGCAAAATTGAAAAAATTGTCTTCAAATCTTCAAGATTGTGTTTTAATAATTGTGGGAATCTTTTAATTGTTTTAAAATCGTTTTGAATATTCTCTTAAAATTAATTTATTAAAATAAAAAATCTGTTTAAATTTTCCTATTAGAATTTCGAAATCTTTAAAAATATACATTTTTTTCAACTTTCTTGTAATCTTTTCCTGTTTTAAATTAATTTTTATTTATTTTTTTGACTTCTAAATATCTCTTAAACTTATTCCAATTTTTTATAAAACTTTGTAATCTCACTGAATTGAAAAATGTTGCTTTAAAATTGTCTACATTCTTTCAAAATTTTAGGAAATAGTTTGAAATCTTTTTTAATTTTCTCTTAAAATTAATTTTCAACAATCTACATTTGAAATCTGAAAATTTGAAATGTCTTTTTAAATAATTCAGTTCTAATAAAAGTTTAAAAAACCAGCGCAACTAAAAAAAAATTTTTAAGTCTTTCAGATCCTTTTTTAATATATTTTAAATTCAGAAAAACTTAAAACTCATCTTTTAAAATAAAACCTAAATCATTTAAATAATTATAATAATCAATCAAATAAAAAAAATAAAAAATTTATTTTTTTCATCTTTTAAAAGTTTGAAAAAGTTTCCAAACTACATCTATCAATAATATCTGTCTTCTTTAAAAATTTTAGAATTTCAGTTTAAAATTACAGTTTTAAATGCACAATTATAAAATACATAGTTTAATTTTTGAGGCCTTGAAAATAAATTGTTTAGCTTTAAAAGCCTAAATTCAAAAATATTTGTTTTTAAGTTTTAAAATTTTTAAATGCCTAATCAGGAACTAATTTAAATTAATTAAACTAATAATAGTTTATATTAATATTATTATATTTTATTATTATATTATATATTAATATTATTATATTAATTATATAAATATTATATTTTAATTAAATTAATTTAAACTTTTACAATTATTAATGTTTTATCGTTAAATAGTGTCTACTTTCAAAGTCCTTTGGGGAATTATTAGGAGTTGAATAAAAGTAAAGAAATAAATAAATTTGACTTTTTTTTTGTATAAAGGGCTCATTTTTTTACTGCCAAGAAAGATTGGGGTTTTTTCTTTTTAAAACCATTAGGTTAAAAAATGGACACATTAATATGACTTTATAAATATCAGTTAAATTTAATATCATTTAAGGAAATTGAATTTAAATTAAAAACGTTTCAGGTAAAAAATAAAAAGTTAATAGATTTGAAACTATTATTTCCAAATTGAAGCTTTAAAAAATGAAGAATTTCAAAAAGGCCTTGGAAATGGAACTATTTTTAAATTGAGTATTCAAAACTGAACAATTTTAAAAATGAAAATGATATAATTTAAACAATTCAAACTCAAAACTTAACAATAACAAAATTTTTTCCTTTCGTCATAAACCAAATGTTAAAAATACCAAATCTAACCCAATTTAATTCACTAACAGTGTTAAAAATAAAAAATTTCCTCTTTTAATTCATAAAAAAAATTATAAGCCAAAATTTTCTTTCTTTCAACTCAATAAAAATTTAAAGAATACAAAATGTTTATATTCCAAATCAGAAATAAATTGAAAGCAAAAATTCCCTATTCAAATTCAGAAACAGAATTATTACCAAAATTTTTCTTTTTTTATTCAGAAAAAAATGAAAATATAAAATTCAAAATGTTGAAAATTAAAGAAGTTACTCTTCCAATTCAGAAACAAATTAAATACGAAAATTTCTTGTGTTCCAATTGAATAAAAATGATAAAAATAAAAAATTTCCCTATTCCGATTAAGAAAAAGATTGAAAAAAATTCTTCCTTGCATCATAAGAAAAATATTAAAAATAATGAATCTACCTGATTCAACTCATTTAATATATTACTATAATTGTTTAAAATAAAAAAGTGTGGAATGAAAAATTACGAAAAATAAAATTCCCCACACTGTAAAATTCCCGAACAGAAAATATTCGAAATGGAATTATAAAATTTTGGACATTATAAAATAGATGACAATATAAATTTGACGATAAAGGAAAATTTCCGCATTATAAAATTCCCGATTATAAACATTAAAAAAATTGGTTTAATAATAAGTAAATAAGAAAGTAGTAAATAAAAATAATGTTTAATTGTTATGTGTAATTTATTTCGTCATAACTTTAAAATAGGGCGCGAACAAAAAGAAAAGGATTTTTCCTTCATATTTAAATCGCTTAAAAATTTTTTTAATCTCTTAATATTACAAAATTTCCTCTGTTTTCCAGAAACTTCCCCTTTTTCTCGTTTTCTCGCTTAAATTTTTACGGAATTAATACAAGTCAATAAGAAAATCCAATTATTTTTCGTTAAAACTTAATTCGTATGTTTCATATATTTATATATAATTCATATACTCATATATTTTTAGTTGAGAATTCACCTTTTTAGTTAACAAGTTCATTGTTTGGTTAAAAATTCAACAATTTATATTATATAGTTAACCTTTTTGGTTGAAAATTCTACTGTTTTGTTGAAAATTTGCCTTTTTGGTTTGAAAATTTCAGAATTTGATTGAATTTGTTTTCTTTCTTGACTAAAAACTCTTTCTTACTTGCAAATTCGTCTTTTTGGTTTAAAAACTTATCTCTTTTGGTTAAAAATGCAACTGTTTTGTTGAAAAATTAATTTGTTCTGGTTGAGTATTCAACTGTTTTGTTAAAAATTCAATTATTTGATGAAAAATTTATTAGTTTGGGTGAAAAATTCAACTGTTTTGTAGGAAATTTGTTTTATTAACTTGAAATTTCAACAGTTTGGCTTAAAATTCACTTTTTTGCTTGGAAATTCTACTATTTTGTTGAAAAGTTATCTTTGTTACTTAAAAATTCAACGATTTTATTGTAACTTTAACTATTTTATTAAAAATTTATATTTTGGCGTTAAAGATTCAACTGTTTTGCAGAAAATGCGCTTTTTCATTTTAAAATTCATTTCTTTTGATAGATATTTCTTTTTTGGTTGGAAAGTCAACTGTTTGGTTGAAAATTAATTCCTTTGGGTTGAGTTTTTTATTATTTTGAGTAAAAAGATCAGCTGTTTTTGAGGAAAATCATCTTTTTGACTAGAAATTTTAACAGTTTGATAGAAAATTTGACTATTTGGTTAAAACTGAACTTTTTATTAAAAATTTATATGTTTGGGTTAAAAATTCTACTGTTTTGAAGAAAAGTCATTTTTTTGTTTTAAAATTTTAAAATCTTGGTATAAAATTCAACTATTTGATTTAAAATTTAAGGGCTTCGTTCAAAATTATCTTTTTTCCTAAAAATTTAATTTTTTTGTAGAAATGTCGACTTTTTGGCTTGAAATTTTAATGGTCTTGTAGAAAATTCAAGTATTTCATTGCAAATGAACTTTTGTTGAAAATTCAACAATATTGTGTAAAGACTTCAAATATTTTGTGAAAAATAAAATTTTTTTTTGAAAATTCATACTTCGTGTTTGGAAATATAACTGTTTTGTACAGAATTTGTCTTTTTGTCTTGAAAATTCAACAAATTGAATAAATTTATTTTCTTTCTTTACTTAATATTTTTCAACTCTAAAAATTCAAATATTTTGTGCAGAAAATTCGCCTCTTTTGCTTGAAATTTGGACTGGTTGTAAATGCAGCTATTGGGTTGTAAATGTTTTCTTTTTTTTTATTTAATTATTTCATTGAAAATTTGTCTTTCACATTGAAAATTCATCTTTTCGGGTTTGAAAGTTAAATATCTTCTAAAAAAATCTTTTTTAGCTTGAAAACTTAACTTTGTTGAACATTTTTTTGTTAAAAAAGTATTCCCTATTATTCCTCTATTTTCGTGAAAAATCGCCCTATTTTCCCTGTTTTGAGAGCGTTTTATAAACGGTTTTTTTTTTGTTGATATAGAAATAAACAGAAACCCGGATTAATTAAGGGTATAAAAGAAGAAAAGTGTGGTAAAAAATCTGATTTGCAAGGAAATGCAGGAAAATATGATACGGATTCTACTGAAAATTTGGAGGAAATTTCTGAAGAAGATTTATTTGACAGTTTAATGATGAAATATCAGAAGAAATCTGGGAACGAAAGAACTGAGTAAGATGAAGTGCAATAATTATGTCAAAATTTAAAAATAAATCTTATAGAGCCGTCCAAAATTACGTCACCTAAATTTGCGAATTTAAAAAAAATTCTTTTTTACCCTGTTAAAAAAAATTTACCCCTTTTTTCGTTTTTTTGGAATAAGAAAATTCATTTTCTTTTTGTTCAAAAGTCTACTATTATATTTTGGGTTCAGAATTTATCTTTTTTAGTTAAAAAATTCTAGTATTTGGTTAAAAAAAAATAATTATTTTGTTAAAAATATTGCTATTTTGTTAAAAAATGTATCTTTTTTCGTGAAAAATGCAGCCAACTGGTTAAAAGTTGAACTGCTTTGTTAAAAATTCATTTTTTGGTTAAAAATTAATTTTTTTTTGTTAAAGATTGATCAGTTTGGTTGAAAATGTTACTATTGCATTCTTAGAAAATTAATATTCTTGGTTAAAATACATTTTCGGTTGAATTTTGAACTCTTGTTGAAAATTCATTTTTTTTCTAAGATTCATCAGTTTAGCTGAAAATTCATCTTTTTGGCTGAAAATTTAATTATTTCTTTGAAAATCCTTTTTTTAATTGAAAATTAATTTCTTTAACCAAAAGTATAGCTATTACGTTTTGTTTTTGATGCAAGATTTTTTATTTTAGTGAAAAATTAATATTTTCGGGTCATCTTTGTTATTGAAAATTTAGCTATTTGGTTCAAAATTAATCGTTTTTACTTGAAAATTTAACTACTGGTTTAAAAGTTAAACTACTTTGTTAAAATTATTATTTTTATCTATTTTTTTTTTTGGTTGAGAAGATAACTTTTTTTTTTTAAATTCGTCTTTTTTTGTTTAAAATTTATTTATCTAAAATTTTACTATTCCTTTTTTTAATTTATCCTTTTTAAGTTAAAAATTAAACTATTTGGTAGAAAATTCATGTATTTTGTTGAAAATTTGTCTGTTTGGTTAGCAAATTAATCTTGCTTGCTGAAAATAAATCTTTTTGGTTGAGAATTTAGTTTTTTTTCAAAATCCGTTTTTTTCTTCTTGAAAATTATTTTTAAACTGGGACGATTTTTATTTTTAGTACAAAAAATATCTTTTTGAGTTGAAAATTCTACTACTTGGATTGAGACTAATTTTTTTCATAGAAAATTGATCTATTTGGTTATAAATTCAACGATTTTGGCAAAAAAAAATTCATCCCCTTTAATTTGAGTGATTGAAAATTGTCTTTTGGTGGAAAATTCATCTTTTACTATAGAAAATTCTTGGTTGAAAATGAAGTTTTTTGTTTGAAAATTAATATTTCTGATTAAGAATTCAACTATTTGGTACTAAAATTATGTTTTCGGATCGAAAATAAATTATTTCGTAGTAAGTACGTTTTTTTCACTTTAAAATTCAAAAATGTTGTTGAAAATTTGTGTTTTTTTGTGGGAATTCGTGGTTTTTCTTGGTAGGAAATTCATCTTTTTTAAATTAAAATTTAACTATTTGGTTCGAAATTATTCTTTTTTGTTGCATATTCGTTTTTTTTTTTTGGTTAAAAATTTATTTATCCGAAAATTTCATTATTCAATTTTTTTGGAAATTTATCCTTTATGAGTTAAAAATTAAACTATTTGGTAGAAAATTCATGTATTTTGTTGAAAATTTGTCTGTTTAGTTAACAAATTAATGATGCTCGTTGAAAATTAATCTTTTTGGTTAAGAATTTAGTTTTTTTTCGAAATTCGTTTTTTTTCTTGAAAATTAATTTTTAAACTGTGACGATTTTTATTTTTAGTACAAAAAATATTTTTTTGAGTTAAAAATTCTATTACTTGGTTTAAGACTCATTTTTTAAATAGAAAATTCATCTATTTAGTTGAAAATTCAACGATTTAGTCAAAAAAAAATTATCCCAT
>JAUELO010466947.1:0-12103 GCA_032357855.1 Amphibolips quercusostensackenii
CTGATTGTAGATTCTGAACTTCACTGTTATTCAAGTAGAGAGTTAGCATTCTAGACCGAGACCAATACTGTGACTGAGAAACGAGGACCGAAGTGATGCTAAACATGTAACTAGGACTGAAGAAATAGAACTAATAACTTTTAATCGCTAACTAAACTCCTAGATCCAGTATACATGTACTTGTACCTGCATTTGTCATTTCTGATTTTTCAAGGGTGCAAACCAAGGGGGTATTTTGAGAAAGGTTTTTCTAAGAACGTGCGAATTAAGGAGGTTTTTTTGATGGCGGTGTTTAAAAGAAAGTCCTTTAGTGTTGCACGTCATCAAGCGTCTTTTGAAAGTAACACGTTTGGGATTTCGTTTCCGGCATGAAAGTGTTTGGTAGCAGTTATTTGTGTAGTGCTGATCTTGGTAAATTGCAGTGAGATCAAGGTGAGTTAATGAGCAGAGTGTGAAGAAAGTGTTCCAAATTGAAAAATTGCATGTTAAAGGTAATAGAAGTGAAAAAGTAAGTAGTATTTTGTGCGATTTTGTGTGGCAACGCTAGGGCAAGATAGAGAATAGCACGGAAGAATATAAGGTAGCAGGGTAAGGTAGTACAGTGGCGACAGAAGTTACGCAAGCTATTCAGGTAGAAGTAGGATCCACCCTAAAAAATCCGAAAATGTTCAGACCACCACAGCAAAAAGGTCAAAATGAAGCCAAGAAGAAAGACAAGGGGACAGAGAAAACCAAATTTGAACGTAGCGGGCCGAGAGAAGATGAAAATTTAAAAGTAGACAAAATGCATGAAATGATGATAGAGATAACGCAGATAAACGAAAAAGGCAGGAAGTAAGGGGAGAAAAAATGAAACAAGAGATGAAAAAAGAAATGGCCGAGCTTCGAAAAGAAATGAAAAAATGGAAAAATGTTCGGGAAAATTTGAAAAAAAGTAATGAGACATTAGAACAAATATTATAAAAACCGTAAGAGTCTAGTAAAAAGGTAGCACAGTTATAACGTAGGATTATAAACATAGAAAACTCAAACAGGAAGTCTGGTGGTGGGAAAGAAGGAAGTAAGGAGATGGAAGGGCTAAGAGTAATACAAAAAAGTATAGAAAGAAAAAAAAGATGTAAAAGATAAAGAAACATAGTTATAAAAGGTCTAAGATTGAAAGGACAGGAACTGAGGGAAGAAGTGCAAGATGTGCTTAAAAAAATAGATGCTAAGGTGAATATAGAGGAGATGCGAAGTGTAGAAAAGAAAATGCGAAGAGGATAGGTGATAGAATTAGTGAAACTAAAAAAATGGGAACATATGAAGGAAGAAATGATGAAGAAGAGGGCCTTATATGCAAGCTCGGAGAGAATAGAGTATGATTCAACATGGGTAGAAAGGAATATGCAGTATAAGTTAAGGAAAACAGTGGGAAAGGAAAGAATTAACGAAAAAAAAGATAGGTTAAGTATGAAAGAATACAGATAGAAGATGTATGGTGGGATAGGAACAGAGAAAGGGAAAAGCTAGTAACAAATGAATTGCCGGGATGCTAGAAGAGAAAGGAACGAGAGATAAGAAAGTAAAAAATAGCAAGAAACCAAAAGAGGTGAAAAATAAAAAAAGAAAGGAATAAAGGATAAGTTACTAGAATATAGCAGGCTTAGAGAGAGAGAAAAGGGAGTTGATGAACAACATTGTGCAATGGGCTGTTTTAGTGATCATGGAGACATGTCTAGATGAACGGATGGGAAAGAGTACGTCGTAAGTAACCAAGAAGTTATAAATGGCAAGTGCGAAACGCAAAGAGAAGGAATAGAAAAGGCAGAGCAATTTGAGGAATAGTGCTGAAAGTAAGGAGAGAATGTGTAACAGCAACGGATAAAAAAGAGATAAAAGAGCTAAAAGAGGGATTATTTGTGAAAAAAGTAGAAATATGAGGGACGAGGTGAAGATATTGGGGGTGTATGAAAACAGTGATATGCAGGAGAAATCAGAGAAAATGAAAGAGTTGATTGAAGGAAATGAGGAGGAGATTAGGCTAATAATAGAAAAAGATGCTAATGCAAGAGTAGGAGAGAAAAGGGAGAAAATCGAGAGGAAAGAGGGGGAGAAATTTAAAGACAAGATACTAGATAAAGAGAAAATTAATTGTTAAAGTGTTTAGAGAAGATGGGTTGGCTTATTTGAAACGAAAATATAGAATAGGATGAGGAAGGAGAATATACACGCTCAGGTAGAGAAAAGGAAACAGTAGTTGATTATGTAATAGTAGACGATAAAGCAAGAGAGAAGGGCAACAAATTGGAGATAGGAGATTATATATATTCGGATAACTTTCCCATAATGGTGACATCAAAGTGATTAAAAAGTAATAACAATAAAGGTGAAAAGGAAGCAAAGCTGAAAAAAGCGGAAAGACCGGATTGGTCAAGGGACGAAAAAGAAAATGTTAAGGAAAAGGTCAAAAGATTAAAATGGGAAAAGGACATGTAAATAAAAAGATGGAGTTAATGATAGAAGAAATGAAAAGAGTATTACAGTGTACAAGCAAATAAGAAGAACGTAAAGGCGGAAATAAAAGTAGATGGGATAAAGTATATGAAGAGAAAAAAAAGGTTATGAGAAAATAAAGAGAATGGAGAAAGAGGAAAAGTAGTGGAGAAGAATATAGGAAAAAAATTGGTTAGTGAGAGAAGTGAGGCAAAGTTGTTCTTTGCGCCTTATTTTATTTATTATAATAATCTCAGACTAAGAAAGAAAAAAGAAAAGGGATACGGAGGATTTAGGATGAGAGAAGAATAGATATATACACTGGCATACGCAGACGATATAGTGTTGATGGCAGTGCATAAAGAAGGGATGGCGGGCTTAATTACAGAATTCAAGAAATACTTGAATGAAAAAAGATTGAATTTAAATGTAGAAAAGACAAAAATAATGAGGTTTATAAAAGAAGGCGCGAAAAAGTAAAAATTAACTGGAAGATGGGAGAGAGTAAAGTTAAAAGAAGTAAATAATTAAACATATTTAGGATGTTTCTTGCGAACTAATTAAGACCATAGAGCGCATGTAGGTGGAACGATAAAAAAAGCGGCAGTGGTAATGAAGCTGATATGTGGAATAGGAAAAAGAGAGTTCAAAATAGATTGGAGAAGGAGAAAGTGCTTGTTTGATATGCAAGTATGGCTGGTATTAGGTTATGGAGCGTAGGTAGAGAAATGAAGAGAAAAAAAAAGAGATTAGGAGTTCACAAGAAAGGTATTTAAGGTAAACGCTAGAAGTAGATTAAAGGATACCTGGACATATCGTAAGAGAAAAAGCGCGAAACGATCAATTAGGTAATAGAGTGGGAGAGAGGGCATGGTAATTTAAGACAAAGTGAAAGAAGGAAATGGAATGAAATTAGCAAAAAAGTGTTTGAAGGAGGTAGAAGAAAGGAGGAGAAGGGCAATAGAACTAACAAGGTGGGAAGAAAAAAGAAGGAAGTTTCTTTGTGCCAAAAAATATGTGAGAGGAAGATGGAGTGTGTTATGAAAAATGTTTAGAGAAGGGACAGAAAAAAAAATCAATGAAAAGATGGGAAATGATTGTGGAATCAAAATATAATGAATAGTATAAAATGATAGAAAAGGAGGAAATACTCAAGTATTCAGGAAAGGTATAGGAAAAGAACTGACTAAACAAAATAGAAAGATTAAGAATGGGAAACGAGGTAAGAGAGGAAATGTATTGGGAGAAGAAAGAGAACAATAAGTGTAGCATGTGTGACTGGGAGAAGGAAACATCAGAGCATGTATGGAAAGGATGTAAAAAAGGAATGGAAGATCAAGAAAGTTGGCAAGAGAATGTTGTAAAGATTCTTGTGGACGATAAAATAGGTGAGGTGTGGATGAAGGTGTTAGAGAGGTCTAGAGGGGCAACGGAGAGAGAATAGAAGAATGGATGTGGAAAAAATAGTAAAATAAGAATGAGATAGAAGAGAAATGAAAAAAAAAGAAAAAGGAAACGGAAGTGGCATATATTAGAAACTTAAATATCTGTGAGTAATCACTATGTAGTTGTATAAATAGATTAAGTTACGGATGCCCTCGCTCTCACTCGCTCTATCTTTCGCTTTTAATCGCTCGCTCACTCATCAGACGTCTATGTAATATAGAAGTAAGGATCTAGATATAAGAATTGATGTCAATAGTTGTAAATAATTGTAAATAGTAAACATAAGTGCCTATAAAGTTGTAGATGCTCTTGTAACAAACGGAGGTCATGTCAACCCTTAGGGGACACATTATTAATGAAGGAAAAAGAAGAGAGTATAAACGCGCTTTTATGTGGTGCACTACAGTGGTAGGCAAGAGCAGTGCTTTTTCTGGGTAGGGTACAGGCGCTAGTTGTAAAATTTTCTCTTACATGAGAGGGGGTCGACTTGGTCAAAAATCTTTTACATTTTGTTGCAAATATTGATTTTTGAAACATTGGTTTATTATGATTAATACATACTGTTGCAGTCATCATTAACCCCTCGTCACCAGGGCGTTTAGCATTGTCAGACGGAAATATGATATTAGAAACGATACTAAGACCCTTATATCTAATAATCTTGTATGTATAGTTGTATTGTATTTTCTTTTAACATGACAGTGTGCGAAAATGTTTATATATGCACATATAATTTAAAGCAAAATTATAAGGATTTTGTGATCAAGATAGAGACTTCAGGGTAGAAGTAGGAAGAACTGATATTTGGAGATAGTGGAACACTTGAGAGGAAGAAAGTTGGAGGCAGACACAGAAGAATTAAAAAAGGATAATGAATAATATCTGAAGGAAAGAAAGGATTATAGAAGCGGATAGTAAAAAGGTCACAGAGTATAGCAAAAAAGGAAGACATTAATAAATATATGAAAAAAAATTAGTTAATGATATGGCGGTTTGGAAAGCTGGGATGAAGACAAGGATATAAAAGAATGTGAATAAGATGGTTGATAGTATGGTTGATAAAAAAATTTCTTTTTAATATGATAAAATTTGCTTTAAATTTCACCGAATAATAATAACATAAATCATAATAACTTTGACGACCCCAGTGGATAATAACCAGCATGATAAGATAAGGATAGTCTACAATAAAGTAAGAGATATGGAAAGTACATGATGAAGCATTAAAAAGAATATTTATCGGTTTTCACTCTCATTAAAAACTAGGACAAGTACGTTTTTTTTTAGAATGATATGAAGACTTAGATTAATATTTTGTGTTTCATCTTACTTATGTTCCCTAATCCTTTTGGTGAATTTCATTACATCTATAATTCAAAGTGCGTTATACCACGTACCGTAGTTGTTATCTGGTATACACTTTTTTATGTAATCCTATGTTATCTTATGTACTCTTGATTGTGATCTGGATTGTTACATTCGAATTAGAATTATTTCTTGAAAAATGCACAAAATCTCGAATAAAATAATTATAATTTTGTTGTTTTATATTAATTCCAGAATCTGCAATACAGTTGAAAATCTTTTGACACTAGATGCACTTATCTTCGAAAGAGAAATAAAAACAAAAATAAATTTTTAGTTTAAACTACTCTATAAAGATTAAGAACAATTTTAAGCAAAAAAATAAATTATAATTTAAAAACATTGAATAATTGTATCAGAATAGTTTAAAATCTATGGATTTTTTTAAAAATTAAAATATATTATTTAGACCACATGTTTGCTAATTGACTCACAAAGTGAACTATGCAACTACACTTTCCAAATTAGACATTATATTTTCGTTGTCTTTTAAAGGGCAAGGTTCTAATTAATATGTTTTCTTCAACTCGTTAGGACAATATCTTTTGGTAGCCGAAGGCCAAAGAAGGGACATTTGTTCGCTTTTATTTAAAAATTTTAAGAATAGTTTTAAAAAAGCATTTTAGCCAAAATTTTCTCTTCGAATTAGTTTTCTTGTGTGAGAAAATTGATATTTGATAAAAACATTGCGTTTTGCTTTTTTATGCTAAGATATCTAAAACCGTTGTAGGGAATATTTTTGGAAAAGTTTATTTCTTGTTCAATAACAAAATTAAAAAAAACGAGCATTTGTAAAAATAGACGTCAAGAATTTCAAGCAAAATAAAACATATTCATTTTATAAACTTGCAGATATAGGTGAAATTATTGCTCTTTACGAAATTAAAAGGAATCACGCAGTAATAAAAATTTGTTCAGGAGCGAAAAGATAACGTGAAATAAAAAAAACTGTATTTTTAGAAATGTTGCCAAAAACTTTTAGCACTTGTTGAGGGTTTATTTATTTATAACGTGGTCATTTCGAAAATTGTCGAAGGTATGAAAGTAATAAGAAATGTTCACGTGATGAATAGATAGCCCCTAATGTTATTTGTTATATGGTAAAATTTGTTAAATGACATATATTCTACGTTATTGAATCAAACATCATTAACCATACATCTTTTTTCAGACTCAAAAGGTAGTTTTAAATAAAATCATTTCTGTCTATTCAGCGTTATCTCTGCTAAGGCTGAAAATCTGATACGCTGATACTGATACGAATAGTAAATCCAGAGTTGAAAAATTATCCAAATGTATCAACATTAGAAAAACTCATTCTTTTTTGCTAAACAATGTGAATTATTGCCCACTTTTTCCACAACATTTGCTTATTTATACTAAATACGATAATGTGTAATTTTCGACATGAACTTAATTTTTGCAGAATTAGTTTGGCAGGTTCTTAGGTAAATATTTGTATCCACTTATAGCTCCTTAAGTCGATCTTGGTTTTGATATTGAAAGACTTAAAATATAGATACATGAAAATAGTGCTAACGTGATTAAACCAACATTAAAAGAGAATCAGAATTTAGACCAGATCCCATTCGGTGTGCCAAGCTAGTCGACTAGTTCAATCAAATTTAGTCAAATCCTGATGTATGTTGAGTTTTCGGTACATTTCGTTGCAAAGAAATACTGTACGAAAAAAGAAATAGTGTATAATAATTAGTACTAAGTCCCTTTGATCGTATAATATTGTATTTATAATTTTTAAAAACCAAGACTTTTTTAGTCACGAAAATCAAATAAAAGTTAGGGTAAGCAAATACAAAGACCACTTTGAACTTAAAAGATGTTAGACTGTCTTTTGCTCGATAAGTTTACAAACCTTAAAGCGGTTTTTAATCATTAACATCGAAATAGATTTTCCCTAAGCACAAACACTTTTTTATCTTTTGTTGTCCTGCCTGTTCTTGGGTTTTCTGTTTTTCTCAAATCTCTGTCTAGTACATCCTTTTTTACGCCATATAAATGCTTTTTGAGGTTCTTGTCCCACCTGTATATGTATTCTATTTACACATCCTTACTTGACTAAAGTACTATTTAGAATTCGAGATATTTTACTCTACTATTCATACTTAGAATATTAGAAAAACAGCTCAAGATCACAGCACTGTCGTTGGTCACCGCATAAACACTGCACCACTATCTGCTACAGCATGACCTCTACTGAGGACGGCACCTGACACTTTTGGCCGCTAGGGTTGCTAGGGCGCTCAGAAATATACACAGCGGCATCGTCTGCTATTCGCATTGTATCAGACCGTAAGAACGCGGTGTTAAGGTGTTTCTTTTATCACTATTTTCCAAATGCAAGGTATGTGTGAGCCATTTAGGTGAGAACAGGATAGAAGACTTTGCTTGACAATAATCTGAGCTCTAAAATAGAAATTGGACAGAAAGTGGATCTAGATTTACCTTTCTACAAGCTCAGCCTTCCTTTCAACCAAATTGGCAGCTCTCTTTCGCAACTTATTCTTTGACTAGACAACATCCCATTTACTGTAATTCATTTTTCTAATTTTTCTTCATAATAAGATGACCAGGCACTTAAACTTCTACGCCATATTGTCATCGCGCAAATTGTAAACAATGTAATTGCATGCCCATACCCTATCGCCTTTGCACAAGACATATTTTCAAGCGCAGTGCTGCCCTCCACGCTCAGCTTAACAAAGCGCTGTCTCCATGCTGTTAGCGACTTTAAGACCTGATATTACAATACCATAAGCCACTGCACGAATTTTAAACTATCATTGAATACAATTGAAAACCGCAAAACTGTTACACCATCGCCACCCACCTCACGACAACCAGCTCACTGCCCTCTCCGAAGACAATTTTATAGCTGTCTCTCAAATACTATCTAATTTTGGGAAACAATTAAACTCCATGCGGTAAAAATATAGAAAATAGAGCGCTTTTCTCTATCAAAAGGTCTCTTTTACAGAGAATTTTCAGGATTTGTATACAATTATCCGGTTGGCGCTTAGGTTGATGAGTGTGCTCGTCTAGTTTATGTTGTAGTTTATCAGTACTTCTTCATAAAAAATAAAAAAAAACTACTTATAGTACCGGCAAAAAATTTTCTTATACATATTTAAATTCACGTGACACCTTTTAGTAAGTCATTGAATCAAACTTTGATTTTTCACTATGTATGTCAATTAAAACTCAATTGCGTTGATTTGACCATGAATTCAGTTACATTGGTTAAACTGCTGCCACATTCCACTACATTTCCTAAATTTCATTACATTTAGATAAATCCAACCTAATAACCCTTGTAATTTGCTAAATCTTCCTGAATATACTTTGTTAAATTAATCTTGTATCTGGCGCAATACATATGAGATGACCTGGAAAGAAGTGCGTAATAAGGCTGAACTAAAATGAGGGAAACGTAAAAAAGCTAAAAGTTATTTATTATATCACGAAAAACTTATGTGTGACTTACGCGCATAAATATTTTAGAAATTTTACTTTCTCGAATTTTTATTTTGCAGAAATTTATTCAAACGCAATAAAATTTACTGTGATATCTAAATGAGTCCCGGTTCGGAAATAGAGGAAAGTAGACGTGTGTGAGCTTGAAGAAGGTGTGAAACGCAAAAGAGAAAACAGGCGCGCGTGACATGGAGGATAGGGAATGAACCGGGAGTGCAAAGGAGCAGAAGCGCTGGAGACGTGTGTAGCGAGAGCGTCAACTAAGACGAGCCAGTAGCTAAACTATAGCAGTGAAAAAGCAGAGTGAGCAGGAGGTGTGAGTAAAGCAGGAGGTTTTAGCTGACGAGAAGAGAGAGAAAGAGTGTGGAGAGACAGCAGCATCAGAGCAACAGCGTAATGAGTAGAGAAAGAGGAAAGTGGAGACTTAGTGGAAGATGATGAAAGTGAAATGGCAAATAAAGAGGGAACAAACTGAAGCTGAAGAGCAAGAAAGAGAAAGAGAGAGTGAGAAGTTGTAAGCAGAAATGGCGGAAATGCAGCAGAGCATACAGGAACTCAACTTAAAGGTTGAAGGATGGATGGAGAAGGTAAAAAAAGCTGACTTGAAGAAGGAGGAAGATATGTCAGTGACGAGGCAAGAAAGGAAGATAAAAGATGCAAACCGTCAGACGAAGCATGAGAAAGAAAGCACCTAAAAGAACCCGCCGAAAGCAATGATGAAGGAAAAGTAAAGAGTTGGTGGAATATTGGCTCCGAAGAAAGTAGAAAGTTTGGAACGTACAGGTGTCGAGGTGAAAACTAAATACATGAAAGCGAAAGTAGTTAAGACAATCTAGAAGTGGCACTAGAAGGAAGCCAGAATGGAGGTGATGTGGCTGTAGGAAAAAAAAGAGGACCACTGGTGAAGGAGAGAGCGAAAAAGCAAAAAGTCGTGGAAATGTTGAGTGGAAAGCAGAAAAAGGTTATGGTGGACTGTGACAGGATATGTGTTGAAAAGAAGAAAATTGCAAAGTGGATTAGGATGTGATCTACGGAACAGAGTAAACAAGCGGTAAGGAAGGAAAAATGTATTTTGACATTAGGAGGAGCGAGAATTTGTTACTGCTAAATAAAGGAGGTGAAGCGGCGAGCAAAAAGAAAGGGAATGGAGGTCAGAGAAAGTAAGCTGAATTTTGTACATAAGGATAAGTGAGTGTTTGAAAGATAGGTTTACAAGCTTTGTGCAGAGAATTTTTGTAATTGCTTTAGAAGAAACTTAAACTTGCAAAGGGAGAGTATGATAAAATACTGAACGGAACTAAACTGAACCTTGATATCTAAATTTCCACATTATCATATGCCCTACTTTTAATTTTTTTGGATTTGCATTCGGCATAATTCTAAATATTTCTTGAATTTGTATATAATAGAATGGGAAAAAGATGGTTGATAAAATTGGAAGCTAAAAGATTGGAGGAGGAGGTAAAAACAAGGATATAGTAACCAGTTAGATATCATAGAATAAAAAGAAGATAATAGTAAAAATAAAAACTATAAAAAAAATTAAAGGAATGGTTATAGAAAAGGAAAGAAATATAGAAGAATGGTGAAAAGATGGTTGTCAAAATCGTAAGCTAAAAAATTGGAGAAGGAGGTAAACAAGAAAGGAAGTAGCAACCAGTTTGATACAATAAAATAAAAAAAAAGATAATTATAAAAATAGAAGCTATGGAAAAATAATTAAAGGAATGCTTAAAAGAAGAAGGAGTTATAAGGCGGTCTTCAATTAGTTCAGAAGAACAATTCATAAATTATCATTAAACTCTAAATAATTTGAACAAAAATTATAAGCGATATCGAAAAGCTACTTGCATATAGTTTTCTTTTTAAATTTATAAAATTTCCAATCATAGGATGAAGTCACAATAATTTTTGCTTTTGAAAAATTTTAAATGACACATTTTCTTAACACTCTAGTATATATACTATTATTATTTACTGGAATAAAAAGTATATTTTTAGATGTAATATGATTTGCATTTATTCATCATGGACAAAATTACTAAATAAGATTATACTATTCGTAAGCACGCATACTGCCGTCCAAACTAGAAATGAAGTAACTACATGCTGGATGAGTCCCTTGTTACCTCAGCCTCAAATCTGTAATTTTCTCTATTTACAAATTACATATTATTTGCTCATAGTTTGAATTTCAAACAACATATATTAAAATAATTTTTGTATATGAAGTCTTTTGCTATAAAATCAAATCAGGTTTTTCTTTTTTTTGATTGTTGCATATACGGTTGTACATAAATTAAGCGAATGGATAAAATGAGATATGATAAGAGTTCGTTGATATCCGATAGATGGCTAATTGTAGGTGCCGGCATTTTTAACTGCGCATGTAGTGAAAACCGTACCACAATTTAGAATAATATAATATACACTTGCAATAATATGTTAACATTGAATTTTGGTAAAAAGTTTGGTATTCCTGTTATTCAATTTAATTTGTTTTGGGAAGGTAAAAAAATTTAGTTAATATTTATTTGTATGATTATTGATAGTATTTATTGATTTCAAACAGGTCTGCTCTCAATGCTGCCGCCCAAAAAGGGAAAGTAAAAAAAAAACATAGCAGATGAGTTACCTGTCAACCTAACATGAAATTTCATAATTGCACAAACGATTATTTATGTACCATATAAATAATTGTTTGTCAAACCAATCAACACTAGCAATTCTCATCATTCTATTATTTATTGATGTAGCAATATTATATATGTTTAAATAAAATGCAGTTTATAGAAAAAGTGTGGTTATCATATTTTATTTTATCCATTTGCTCATTTCGCAACATACACTTATAATATTAAATATGACAACTTGTATATACAATAATAATATTATAGTGTGTAAAAATTTTACATAAATAATTAATATAGGTGTGCAACTTTGCTTCCGCTGTTTTTCGATAGATGGCTGCAGCGGTAGATGCTGGTTGAAACAGGCAGGTCAAACATTTCTTACAGTAAGCTTGCACATCTTTTAACATAACGACAGCACCACGTGAGTGAATTTGTGTTTGCATGAGAAATGTATTCTCGATCGAAGATGTTAGTTTTCGAGCCGAATGATCCTTATTTGCGATAAGTGTTAACCTTGGCACCGTGAATATTCGTAAGGAACCCAATTTCCTTGCTTCTGAATCATTCCCATGGCTTTGAGGCGTTCCGGAATTGCTTGTTGAGTGACTCCCAATGATTTAGCTAATTCTTCTTGAGTTTGGAACAAGTCTTTAGCAGGTAGTGCCTTCAGTCTGCTATCTTTGAAAATTTTC
>JAUELO010466964.1:0-12102 GCA_032357855.1 Amphibolips quercusostensackenii
CGAAGCCCTTCGGTCAGTTTTAATATAATTTGTTTACAACACGATAACATTTTTTAAAAATTGTTCTAAGCAGCTGGAAATTATTCCCATATAGCTGTTACACTGTTTTAAGAACTTCTTTGACCAATCTGAATTTCTCAAAAGAAGTGTTACTTAGAAAAAGTTTAAAACAATATTTCAACTCTATTGTTAAATAAAAATTTTTAAACAATTTAAAAAATTTGATTACGCTAATTTTATAAAAATGAAGGAAGCTATTAAAAAAAAGTTTAAATCGGATAATTTAGTGTAGGTTGAAAATTGATTTGTTCACGGGTACTTTTTTAGCCATACTGTGGGTCGCCTTTATCCTCTGCTGGGGGGCAAAGGTGACGAAATACAGCTTGTAAAAAATTACGAAATTTTCAAATCATTGTTTTATTCATGTAATTATTACTCTTAAAAATATGATAATAAACAATGTAGGACTCGAAATGAAAATAAAAATGTATCAATTCCACATCTTATTAACTTGAAAAAAATCAATGATTGTGAACTGGTCAGCGCTGCCCCTCCTTACCCTACCTTGATATTGCAGCCAATCTGAAGTACAATATATTTTTATTACGAATTTCTTTGAATTGTGATGAAATTTTGATGTCAAGGAAGATTGAATGATTCAAAATGATCTACTATACAATTAACTGTCGTATTAATTAAAAGTGAGTAACAATATACTAGAAGTAAGTCTAGGTCGGTCAAGGAAAAACATCCATTAAGGCATCGAAGCTAATCTTTCATTTAACGTTTTACAATGTTTTACAATCTTTAAACCAAAAATAATAAAACTTATAAGATCAAAAGGAAAAAATTGGGTCAAAATTTTATATTTTTCCTTTTTCCCTCTTTTTTACAAGCGTTTGATTCATTTTTTAAGAATCATCAACAGAAAATCAAAAAAATAAATGCAGTACAAATATTAATTTCGAATTGAAACGCTTTTAATTCATGATTTTTTGAGTACAAATATTGCATTTTCTAAAAAATAGATGAATTTTTAAACAAATAAATAAAATTTTAAACAAAGAGGTGAATTTTTAACTAATATGATACATCTTCAACAAAAAAATGAATTTTTAACATATTTGATATTTATGCCAAAAATATTTTAAGTTTACGTAAAAAACAATTAAATTGAAAAAATAAATCTCTAAACGAATTAGTTAATTTTTCAATTAAAAGTAATTTCTTATCCAAGAATGAAAAAAATTAAACCAGTGTTCAATTTTTAAGTCAAGAAAACACTTTTTCGACTAAACATTAAATTTTTTAAACTGAAAATATAAATTTTCAAGCAAAAAAGACGCTTTGGTCAAGAAAGAACAATAATTTAAACCAAATTGTTACATTTTTAAGCCAAAAAGTTTAATTTTCTACAAAACAGTTAAAGCTTCAACGCGAAAATAGGATTTTGTGACAAAAAACTTGATGTTTAATCAAATATTAAAATTTTTTACCAAAGTAGTTCAATTTTTAACCCAAAAAGATGAATTTTCAACAAAATAGATTCATTGTTCACTAAAGAGATAATTTTTTAAATAAATGATAGAACCTCAGAAAGAATTAGTTTTGACAAAGTCTTTGTACTTTTAGCCAATTAATTAAATTAAAAAAAAAAACTAATTTATAACGAAAAATGTAATAGTTGATATATCAACCAATAGAGACTTTAATTTTGTAATTCAAGCAGTTAAATTTCTAAAAAAATAAGCAATTGAATTTTACACCTTTAATTATGAATATTAACTAAAAAGTTAATTTTTAACAAAATAGTTCATTTTTTACCCAAAAAATATTTTTCAGTCAAAAAAGAACAACAATTTTAACTAAATTTTAAAACGAAAATATGAATTTGTAACAAAAAGTTATTTTTCAAGCTAAAAGTTGAACTTTTTACCAAAATAGTTTAAGTTTTAATTAAAAAAGATAAATTTATAACAACATAGATAGATTGTCTACCAGAGAGATAATTTTTTAGATAAATAATTAATCCTCAAAAAAAATTTTTTTTGACAAAGTCGTTTTACTTTTAGACAATTAGTTAAATTTTCAAAGAAAAACTTTTAACGATAAATTTAATATTTTATATATCAACCAACAATCATTAAAGTCTGTTTGAATTATTTAATTTTAAATTCAAAACATTTTAACCAAATTGTTAAATTTTTAATCTAAAAAGTCAAATTTACGTCAAAAAATTAGGATTTTAAGCCGAGGAGTTAATTTTCAAGAAAGAGGTTAATTTTTTAACAAAAAAAATATTATTCGGTCAAGAAAAAAACAAAAATATAAACAAAATTGCTAAACTTTGAAGCAGAAAAGACGTATTTTGTATTAAATTTTTGAATTTTCTACCCGGAATTATAAATTACTAACAAAAAATTCAATTTTCTATTAAATCGTGCTAAATGATAAATAAAATCCCCTTTTCATCCTTTTTTTAAAGTAAAAAATTCTCTTTTTCATCTAAAATTAAACTGCTCTTGTTCCTAAAATCTGGTATCAGAATGACCCTTCTCTTACTTGCCAACCCTTCATAACCCCTACTTCGTCTACCCTAATGTACTTTACTTTTCCTGCTCACCTTTTCCTCGCTTTCTTACACCTCATTTCCCGTTACTTCCTATACTTCCCCTCCTCTCATTTTCCATACTTCCACTCTCCTCATTTCTCGCAGTTACCCTAAAAATTGATTTTTACAAAAATCTATGCGCTACTCCCCGACTCCTTATGTTGACATATTTTTTCTACTTTCTGAAACCTTCTTTACCCTACTACTCCTACCCTTATATCCACTACTTTTCCTATCGTTATTTTTCTTTCTTCTCTTACTCTCCCTCTTCTCACTTTGCCATTTCTCATTTTCCCTATTTTACTACTCATGATTTTCCCTCCTACCCCTCTCTTTATTTTTCTTACTTCTCCTACTCCCACTCTCCTTACTTCAAAAACACTCATTTGTCCTCACTCCTTATCCCTTCATTTGTTCTACTTTGCTGGTCCTAATTTTTTCTAGTCCCCCTTTCTCTACTTTCTATCCACTCATTTCCTCACACTTCTACTACTTCCCTCACCCTAGCTTTCCACCACGCCCCTTCATCCATTCACCTCTTTTAACCCACTTCGCCTACTCTAATTTTTCTGACATTTCCTACTCACCCTCTCTTTGCTTTCTTACCTCTCACTTATCATCACTTTTTATACTTTCTCTACTCTCATTTTCCATCACTTTCTCTACTTTCGCTCTCCTCGTTTCCCGTAGTTACCCTTCCCCTACACACCAACGCCTCATATTTCTACATTTTTCCCACTTACTAAACCCTAATTTTTCATAATTTACCTACTCTCCTTATTCATCCTATGGCCCCTAATCTTCCTATTTCCATGCCCCTTTTTTTCTCCTTCTTTTCCTATTCACATTTCCCTTATTTCTCTTACTCACATTCTCTTCACTTCCTTACTCCTTATTTTCTTTACTTCACTACCCATAATTTCCCCTACTTCTTTTTTTTTATTTCCCTTACTTCTACTACTTCCACTATCCTTACTTCCTAATCCCTCATTTGATCCTACTTTTCCTCCCCTCATTTATTCTACTGTACTATCCCTTATTGCTTCTAGCTCTCTTTTACCTACTTGCTATTCCCTTACCTTCCCACTTCTACTACTTCCTCAACCCTAATTTTTCTTCCTAATTTTTTTTCTCGCTTCCTTTCCTTCATTTCCCGTCACTTTACGTACTTCTCCTTCTCTCACTTTCCATCTTTTACCTTACTTTCACTTTTCTTATTTCCCGTAGTTACCCCCCCCCCCCCCTACTTCCAAACTCCGCATGACTCTGCAATTTTCCAACTTTCTAAACAATAATTTTCCTTTATTTCTTATATACTCCTTCCCTTATTTTACCTAATTTTTCTGACCGCATTTCCCTTACTTTTCCTACTTGCCTTTTCCTCACTTTTCCAATTCTCATTTTCCCTGCTTCACGACTCATAATTTTTTCCTACTTCTCCTCTTCTCATTTTCCTTACTTTTTGTGCTCTAACTCATCTCACTTCCTATCCCCTAATATGCTCTTATTCCTTTTCCCCTCATTTCTTATACTTGACCCCCTAAGTTCCTATTTTCCTTCTCTTCATTCCATCATTTTCCCTACATTTCCACTATTTCCCCAACCCTAATTTTCCCTATGTGACCCTAAATTCACTCGCCTCCTTTTCCCTGCATTGTCTACTCTTATTTTCCTTACTTTTCCTACTCACTCTATTCTTGCTTTCTCACCCCTCGCTTATTGTCACTTTCCACACTTTTTCTTCTCTTATTTAAAATCACTTTCCCTACTTTCACTTTCTTTTTTCCCGTAGTTACACCCCCCCTTACTCCCAAATTTCTTAAATCCTCACATTTTTCCTACTTCCTTAACCTCAATTTCTCCTTCTTCCTCTCTTCTTATTGCCCCTACTTATCCTATCCTCATTTCCCTTACTTTTCCAACTCACTTTCTCCTTACATTCTTATTTCTGATCTACCTTACTTTACCACCCATAATTTTCTCTTCTTACCCTTTTCTTCTTTTCCTTACTTTATCTACCCCTACTTTTCTCTCACTCCCTAACTCTTCATTTATCCTTACTCCCCCACACCTCATTTTTTCTACTTAATCGCCCCTAATTTTTCCTAGTTCCCTTTTCTCTATGTGCAATTCTTTTATTTTCCCACACCTTTACTTTTTCTAGGACTCTAGTTTTGCCACCACACACCTACATCCACTCCCCTCTTTTTCCTTACTTCGCACACCCTAATTTTCTGGATTTTTACTACTCACTACTTTTTCGCTTACTTACGCCCTATTTCCTGTCACTTTCCATACTTTTCCTCCCATTTTTGATCAGTTCTCCTACTTTGACTCTTATTTCCTACAATTACATTCCCTTACTCCACAACTACTTATTTTTCTACATTTTTACTACTTCCGAAACCCTAATTTTTTTCACAAGCCCTACCCTTATTTCCCCTACTTCTCCTATACTCATTTTCCTTACTTCTCCCACTCGCACTCTCCTTACTTCCTTACTTCTTATTTTGCCTATTTTACCTCTCATAATTTTTTCTACGTCCCCTATACATATTTTCCTTACTTCTCCTACTCCTACTGCTCTCACTTACTAACCCCTTACTTCCTCTCATTTCTTCTACTTTATCAACCCTAGTTTCTCCCACTTACTCTCTTCTTTTTTCTCTACACTTTAAATACTTTTGCTCTTTAAATTTTCTACAGCTTCTCCTACTTCTTCTCTCCTCGTTTTCGCCAGTTGCACTCTCCCTACTACCCGTTTTCTTATTTCACCGCACTTCTTGTACTTCTGTTACCCTAATTTCCTCTCACTTTTTCTACCATCATTTTGCTTACTCCGCCCACTCAACCTCTATCTACCTACTTTCCCTCCTCTAATTTCCTCCACTTTCATGACCCTCATTCACCTTAGTTTTTCTACTTACCCTCTCCTTACTTTCTTATGCCTCATTAACCCTTACTTGCCTTCCTTATATTTACTTTTACATTCCCTTTTCTCATTTCCTCTTTTTACGACCCATAATTCCCCCTTATTCTTCTCACCTCATTTCCCTTCCTTTTCTTAGTCATCCTCTCTTCACATATTTACTCTTTATTTTCCTTACTTCACCACCTAGAAGTTTTCTTAATTTTTCTCTCCTTATTCTCCTCACTTCTCCTATTCCTACTTTCCTTACCTCTTATTTCCCCTACTTTATTATTCCCAATTTCCTCACTTCTTCTCTTATTATTTCTCGCCACTTCTCATACTTTCGCTTTCTTCATTTTACAAAAATTCTTCTTTCTCCACTCTTATTATTTCCCCTAGTTATCCTCTTCTTTCTTACTAACCCCCATTTTTGCCAACACACCCTCTTTCTACTTCCTTTCCTCTTACTTTCCCACACTTCTCTTTCTTCCCGAACTCAAATTTTTCCTTAAATCCCCTACCTCCTCTCCCTTTATTTCGACTCCTTTTCCTTACCTTATTAACCTTTTTTCTTTTACTCACTCTCTCCTTAATTTCTCTTCCCCCATTTACCCTCTTTTTCCCTCCTCTAATTAACACTCACTTTCTCTCTTATCATTTCCTCTCCTTTAAAATTTATAATTTTTCCTCATTTCCCTTTCCTTATTCTCCTTACTTTTTCTACTCACTCTCTTCTCACTTCCTCACTTCCTCACTTCCTTACTTATCATTTCCCCTACTTTATTACCCATAATTTTCCTTTCTTTCCCTCATTGCATTGCCTTTACATCTTCTACTTTCACTCTCCTCACTTCCTGACCCTTAATTTGTCCTTGCTCCTCCTTCGCTCATTAACCCTACTTTACAAGTCCTAGTTTTCACCACTAACCCTCGTCTTGTTTTCTGTCAATTCCTATAATCTTGCTCTTTTTATTTTCTATAAATTACCCTACTTTCACTTTTATTATTTACCCTATTTCCCCTCTTTTTTCCCCGCCCCTCATTTTTAACACTTGTTCAACTTCCCTAATTCTAATTTTTTCTCAATTTCTCCACTCTCATCCCCCCTTCTTCCCCTACTATTAATTTCCCTTAATTCTCCTACTCACCTTTTCTTCACTTTCTAACCTCTCGCTTTATCACTCTTCCCTTACTTCCAAATCTAAATTTCTCCTCATATTCTCTACTTTTTTTCTCCTCACTTTATATACTTTCCCCACCTTCATTTATATTACTTTTTTACTCACGCTTTTCTCACTTCAACTCCCTTCACTTCCATTCTCGCCCCCTTATTTTCCCTACTTCACCACTCTTCATTATCTCTCACTTCTTTGACTAAAAATACGTCTGAAGCTGACAGACGGTAAACGGAAGTTTCGTAGACGATTCGGTATGAGTTGTAATGTCAGTTAAAAATAAAATGATAGTTTTGCCAAAACGCCGCCAAATTGGCCGTTCTGGCGCCACCTATTTACAGATGAAGCTGTCTGACCAACCATTTTTCAAATTTTCTTGAGTGCTCTGGCATGCCAAGATTCTGAAAAATTGTCAACTGCCAGATTGTCTGGCAATGTGATACTGATACGATGCTGACCCTCCCACCTTATGATTTTTTCTCCTATTCCCCTAATCTCCCCTTTCTAAAGAATTTTCTTTTTTCCTATGTTTTCAATAAACTTCCCCTTTTTATAGTTTTAAGTTGAGAATTGATCTTTTTGTTTAAAATTTTATTATTTGGCTTAAAATTCAACTATTTAAAAAAGTTATACTTTTTGACAAAAAATAATCTGTTTTGTTGAAATTCGTCTTTAAGCAGTAAAAATTTTTTGTGAAAAATTCATTTTCAAGTTGAAAATTCACGTGTTTTACAGAAAATTCGTCTTTTCCCTAGAAAATTCAACAAAGTGGTTAAAATTTTTTTTCAGGATTGAATAATGTGTCATGGTGAAAAATTCAAATCTTTTGTTGCGAATTCAACTCTTTTATTTAAAATTCGTCCTTTTTCTTTAATCTATATGTTTGAAAATTAATTGTTTTTGATTGAAAATTCAACTATTTGGTTAATAGTTTATATTGTTATGTTGAAAAAAAACTTTTTTGTTAAAAAGTCAAATGTTTTCTAAAAAAACTACTTTTTTACCATTAAAACTCAACTCTTTTGTCGAAAATTCTTCATTTCTGCTTGAAATTTCAATATTTTGGTACAAAATTCTACTATTTTGTTGAATATCTAACAATTTTTTATATTTTTTTTTGTAAATAATCTTTCTCGTTTAAAAATTAACTTTTTTTTTTAAATTCGTATTTTTTGATTTAAGAAAATCATCCATCTAAAATCGACTTTTTAGTTAAAAGAATTCACTTTTGTGTAGAAAATTTGACTTTTCGGGTTAAAATTTATATTTGAAGTTTGAAAATTAAACTCATTCGTAACAAATTGGCCTTTTTGGCATGAAAATCCACCTTTTTGTTTTGTTTTTTGTTTTCTGAACGAATGAAAATTCAACTTGAAAACTCAATTATTTTGTTGGAAATTCTTTTTGATGTTTTAAAAAGTCAAAATTTTTTTGATATTATCTTTTTTTGAGTGAATCATCTTTCTAAGTTGAAAATTCAAGTCTTTTTTAAAAATTTGTTCTTTTGGTATAAACTATTTGGTGAAAAATTAAACTGTTTTGTTGAAAAGGATGTTTTCTGTGGCGAAATCATGTTTGCAAGTTGAAGATTAACCTTTTTATTTAAAAGTCAAATGTTTTATAAGAAAATCTACTTTTTAGCTTGAAAAATCAACACTTCTTGTCGAAAATTTGCCTTTTTGCGTTAGAAGGGCGTCTTTTTTGTTTAAAAATTCAATAATTTGGTTAAAATAAAATTGTTTCGTTAAATAATAAGATTTGTTGTTGAAAACTCATCTCTTTTGTTCAAGACTCCAACTGTGTTGTTGTAAATGTAACTGTTTTGTGGACAATTTTTTAAGGATAATATAAGTATTTGATTGGAAATTCATGTATGTGTATTAAAAAAACTTTTTCGTTCAATTGTGAGATCTTTTTTAAAAAAAATCTTCTTTTCAGCTTGAAAATTAAAGATTTTTTTTGTAAAATTTGTCTTCTTGGGTTAGAAATTCGTCTTTTTGTCTGGAAAATTCCACAATTTGGTTAATTTTTTTTTTTAATGAAAAATCTTCCTTGGTTGAAATTTTAATTCTTTTGTTCAAAATTTGATTGTTGGGTTGAGAATTTCAATATTTTGATTTAGAAAATTCAACTTTTTTGTCGGAAATCCACCTTCTTGCCTTAAAAATTCAAAAATTACTGAAATATTTTTCTTGTTTAAAAAATCAATTAAACAAAAATGGTCTGTTAGTTGTAAAATAATTGGTTAAAAATTAAAAATTTTTTGTCAAAAATTCATTTTTTTTTGTTTGACACTTTATTTATTTGGTCCTGAATGCAACTGTTTCGTTGAAAATTATTTTGTTTTCGCTGAAAAACCTAATATTTGGTTAAAAGTTCATCTTTGTAGGTGGAAAATCACCTTTTTTGTCAAAAATTGGTCTTTTTGGGTGAAAAATTCATATTGTTTAGTTAAAATTGTAGCGATTTTGATGTAAATGCAATAGTTATTGACCTAATATTTTAGGAATAAAGTACCTACAAAATTTTATAAAAAGGAATTTATTCCCCTATTTTACCATCATTTTCCTCTTTCCTCCCCTATTTACCTGAATATCACACTATTTCCCCTATTTTGAGAGGATCTTTAGTGGCTGAAAATTCAACTGTTTAGCTAAAAATTCATCTTTGTACGTATAAAATCATTCTTTTTGTTGAAAATAGTTTTTTTTTTGGTTACAAGTGCATATTATTTGGTTATAATTTTAGATATTCAAACAATAATGCAATATTTTTCGACTTCATATTAAAAGGAATATTGTACCTACAAACTTTTATAACAGCGAATTCATTCCCCTATTTTTACCCTATTTCCCTCCTATTTCTACCCTATTTTTATTTTATTTTCCTAAAAATCACTTTATTTTTCCTGCTTTGAGAGCATTATTGTTAATTAAAAAATCAACTATTTGGTTAAAAATTCATCCTTGTGGGTTGAAAATCACTTTTTTTGTTGAAAATAGGTATTTTTTGGTTAAAAATGCATATTATTTGGTTATAATTTCAGCTACTTCAACGATAATGCAATATTTTTCAACTTCTTTTTAAAGAATATTGTACCTACAAAGTTTTATAACAGGAAATTTATTCCTCTATTTTTACCTTGTTTCCCTCCTATTTCTACCCTCCTAGAAATCACTATATTTTCCCTGTTTTGAGAGCATCATTGTTGATTGACAATTCAACTATTTGGTTGGAAATTCATCCTTGTAGGTTGAAAATCACCTTTTTCGTTGAAAATTGGTCTATTTTAATTATATATGCATATAATTTGATTATAATTTTAGTGATTTCAATAAAAATGAAATATTTGTCGATTTAATATTTTAGAATTATAGTACCTACAAAATTTTATAAAAAGGAATTCATTCCCCTATTTCACCCTTATTTCCCCTTGTTTTTCCCCTGTTTTACTAAATATCAGACTATTTCCCCTGTTTTGAGAGCATCATTGTTGATTGAAAATTCAACTATTTGGTGGAAAATGACCTTTTTTGTTGAAAATTCCTCTTTTTTGGTTAAAAATGCATATAATTTGGTTAAAATTTCAGCGATTTCAATGAAAATGAAATATATTTCGACCTAATATTTTAGAAATAAAGTACATACAAAATTTTATAAAAAGGAATTCATTCCCCTATTGTACCCTTATTTCCCCCTATTTCCCCCCGTATTTACCTGAATATCACACTATTTCCCCTATTTTGAAAGGATCTTTGGTGGCTGAAAATTCAACTAATCAATTGAACATTTATTTTTGTAGGTGGAAAATCCCCTTTTTGTTGAAGATTGGTCTTTTTTGGTTGAAAATTCGTATTGTACAGAATTTTGTAACAAGGAATTTATGCTCGTTTTTTTCTATTTTCTTTCTATTTTTCTGAAATTCACCATGTTGTCTGTGTTTTGAGAGCATATTTGCTGGTTAAAAGTTTAACTATTTGATACAAAATTCATCTTTGTTGGTGGAAAATCACCTTTTTAGTTGAAAATTGGTCTTAAGATTACAAATTTTGTCAATTTCGTATCTTTAAAATTTTATGACAAGGAATTTTTTTTCCTTATTTTCCTCTGTTAACCCCCTATTTTCCCCTATTTTCCCCTACTAACCCCCTCTTTCCCCATATTTTCCCAATTTTTCGAAAATTTTTGTTAATTGAAAATTCATCTATTTGGTTGAAAATTTATCCTTGATGGTGGAAAATCCCCTTTTTGTTGAAAATTGGTCTTTTTAGGTTAAAAATTCGTATTTTACAAAATTTTGTAAGATGAAATTTATTCTCGTCTTTTTTCCTACTCTCCTCCTATTTTTTTGGAATTCACCATATTTACCTTGTTTTGAGAGCATTGGTTGGTGAAAATCACCTTTTTAGTTGAAAATTGGTCTTAAAATTAAAAATTTTGTGAATTTGGTACCTTCAAAATTTTATAACAAGAAATTTATTTCCCTATTTTTCCCTGTTAACCCCCTATTCCCCAAATTTCCCCCTAATAACCCCCTGTTTCCCCCTATTTTCCTCATTTTTCGGAAAATTTGTCTATTTACCCTGTTTTGAGAGCATGTTTGTTAATTGAAAATTCAGATATTTGGTTGAAAATTCATCTTTGTAGGTGGAAAATCACCTTTTTGTTAGGAAATGGTCTTTTTGGGTTAAAAATTCATATTTTACAAAATTTTATAACCAGGAATTTATTCCTATATTTTGTCCCTATTTTGTCCTCATTTTCTTCCTATTTTCCCAAAAAACAAAGTATTTTCCCTGTTTTAAAAGCATCCTTGTTCATTAAAAATTCAACTGTTTAGTTTAACGCTCGATTTTGTAGGTGTAAAATCACCGTTTTTGTTGAAAATTGGTCATTTTAGGTTCTAAATTCATATTGCTTGGTTAAAATTTAAGCGATTATGACGAAAATTCAATATTTTTTGACTTCAGATTTGAGGAGTATGTTACTTCAAAAATTTACAACAAAAAATTTATTCCCCCATTTCTTATATTTCCCTTACTTTCCTCTATTTTTCTAAAGATAACCCTATTTTTCCTATTTTTAAAACATCTTTGTTAGTTGAAAATCCAACTAATTGGTTGAAAATTCATCTTTGTAGAAGGAAAATCATCTTTTTGTTAAAAATTTGTCTTTTTAAGTGAAAAATTCATATTTTACAAAATTTTATAACAAGAAATATATTCCCATATTTTGCCCTTATTTTCCCCTCCTATCCCGAAAAACAAAAAAATTCCCCTGTTTTGAGAGCATCTTTTTGTTGATTAAAAATTTAACTATTTGGTTGAAAATTCAATTTTGTAGGTATCAAATCACCGTTTTTGTTGAAAATTGGTCATTTTGGGTTCTAAATTCATATTGTTTGG
>JAUELO010466982.1:0-12101 GCA_032357855.1 Amphibolips quercusostensackenii
TGATATATTTCAAGTACATGGTGCTGAAATACATGTATTTCAGCAATGTAGTTGAAGTATTTTGTGCCCAGCTCTGAATGAGGAAGTATTGTTTTTATGTGAAAAATTGTTTTTTATAATTGTTTACTAAATTTTTACAAATTATAAACAACCTAATTGTTTAAAAAATGACTTTTTAAAAAACTAAAAAAACACCTGGAGATATTCCCAAGACGAATTGAGTGGTGTCCTCACTTTTTATGTAGGACTTTTAGTTTTGTTTATAATAAATGCGCAATTCTGAAATCCATATGCAGCATGTTGTAACAGGGTGGAAGGAAAGTGGAGAAGAAAACAATGTTTAAACTAACTTTTTTGCACAGTTAAAAATTTTTATTAATTTTTGATGCTTCAAGGTACGTTATGCTACAGTTTGTAATATTTCATTGTTTTCTATAATTGTTTAATAAATTTGTAAATAGAATTCAATTAGGTCCAATACTGTTCAATGAAGCTTAAGAATCAATTAGATTAAGATTAATTTAATAAAATTAATTAAAAGTCATTAATATTGAATAAAATGCAATCAATGCAAAGGGATTTAATGAAGTTCAACTAAAGAAATTTATTTTTAATTGTAATTCAACGGAATTCAAAGGAATTGAAAAGAATTGAAATAGTTGTGGTATAAATACAGCGAATTTCAATTAAACGAAGTATAATCTAAAAGAATTTATTAGAATTTTACGGAATTTGTCTAAAATAAAACTTGGTGAATCCAGTTAAATCAAGTTTAATGGGATTGAGTGAAATTCAATAAAATTCAGTAAAAATTATTTGAATGTTATTTAAAGGAATATAATACAAAAGTGAATGGATGTTTAATGAAATTTAATAGAATTAAATGAAATTTAGCAAAGTTTAATGGAATTCAATAAAATGTAATCAAGTTCAATAAAGTTGAACAGTCTATTCAATTTAGAGTAATTCTATGAAATTCGTCTCGGTTCACTAATATTTAATAGAAATTAATAAATGCAATGAGGTTTGAGAAAGTTTAACTAAATAAGTTAGTTTCTAATTTAAATTTAACGGAAATCAAAGGAATTGAACAAAAATTAAAAAAAAAAAAAACAGAATTCATCGAATTTTAACCGAATTTAACAGAATCTTTCTTATATCAATTAAATTCAATAAAATTCCAGAAAATTCGATGGAATTTATTCAAATTAAAGAGAATTTGTGAATACAATGGAATTTAATCAAGATTTTTAAGATTCAGTACACTTCAATGAAATTTACTAAGATTTAATGCAATGTTATTTAAAGGTATACAATGCATTATTTAATGGCTTCTTAATAAAATTTAATAGAATGAGATCTAACGCATGGAATTTAATGAAATCCAATAAAGTTTAATGAAGCTCAATAAAGTTCAACAATCTTAGATTTTGATTAATTCAGTGGAATTCATTAAAATGTAATCATATTTAATAATAAACGTCTTTTGAATGAAATTAATTTTAACTAAAAGAAATTAAACGAAGTTTAATAGTATTCAATAATATGTAATGAAGTTTAATAAAGTTGATAAATCCATTAAATTTAAAGTAATTCCATGAAATTCATTCAGGTTCACTAATATTTAATAAAATTTCATATGCAATGAAATTAAATAAAGTTCAACTGAATCAGTTGGTTTTTAATTGTAATTCAACGGAAATCAACGGAATTAAAAAAGAAATTTAAAAAATTTACCAGAATTCAGTAAATTTTAACCGAATTCAACGTAATCTTACTGAAATCAATTAAATCTAATGATATTCCAGAGAATTGATAAAATTCATTTAAGTGAAATACAATTTTGTCAATTCGATGAAATTAAATCAAGTTCTTTTGAAATTCAGTGACTCTAATCAAATTTACTATGTTTGAGTGGAATGTTATTTCAAGTTATTTAATGCATCTTTTATTGGCTTCTTAATGAAACTCAATAGAATGAGATCTAACGCATGGAATTCAATGAAATTCAATAAAGGTGAGTAAAGCTCAATTAAGTTCAACAATCGTAGATTTTGATTAATTCAGTGGAATTCTTGAAAATTTAATAATATTTAATATTTAACGTCTTTTAAATAAAATTCATTTTACCTACAAGAAATTGAACGAAGTTTAATAGTATTCAATAATACGTAATGAAGTTGAATAAAGTTGAACAATCTATTCAATTTAGAGTAATTCCATGAAATTCATTCAGGTTCAATAATATTGAACAAAATTTAATAAATGCAATAAAATTTAATAAATTTTAACTGAATCAGTTGGTTTTCAATTTTATTTCAACGGAAATCAACGGAATGGAAAACAAATTTCAAAAATTTACCAGAATTTAGTGAATTTTAACCGAATTTAAAGTAATCTTACTGAAATCAATTAAATCTAATGAATCCAGAGAATTCGATGAAATTCATTCGAATGGAATAGAATTTTCTGAATTCGATGAAATTAAATTAAGTTCTTTTGGGATTCAGTGACTCTAATAAAATTTACTTTGTTTAACTGGAATGTTATTTTAAGTTATTCAATGCATCATTTCGTGGCGTCTCAATGAAATTCAGTAGAATGAGATTTAATTCAACAATATTTAGTGGAATCCAATAAAATCCAATAAAGTCTAATAATGTTCAATAAAGTTTAGCAACTACTTAAGTTGAAAATAATTAATAAAATTCATAAGGAATAATTATTATTGAATAAAATTTATTAATATTGAATGAAATTCAATCAATTCAATAAAATCCAATAAAGTCTAATAATGTTAAATAAAGTCCAGCAACTACTTAAGTTTAAAATAATTAATAAAATTCATAAGGACTAATTATTATTGAATAAAATTATTAATATTGAATGCAATTCAATCAATTCAATAAAATCTAATAAAGTATAATAATGTTAAATAAAGTTCAGCAACTATTTAAGTTTAAAATAATCAATAAAATTCATGAGGACTAATTATTATTGAATAAAATTTACTAATATTGAATAAAATTCAATCAATTGAATAAAATACAATAAAGTCTAATAATGTTAAATAAAGTTCAGCAACTACTTAAGTTTAAAATAATTAATAAAATTCATAAGGACTAATTATTATTGAATAATTTTTATTAATATTGAATGAAATTCAATCAATTTAATAAAATCCAATAAAGTCTAATAATGTTAAATAAAGTTCAGCAACTACTTAAGTTTAAAATAATTAATAAAATTCATGAGGACTTATTATTATTGAATGAAATTTATTAATATTTAATGAAATTCAATCAATTTAATAAATTTCAATAAAGTTTAACTGGAGTAACTAATTTTTAATTGGAATTTAACGGAATGAACTTTAATAAAACTTAGTGTAATCTAAGAGAGTTAATTGGAATTCTACGGAATTTCGCTGAAATAAATAAAATTGGGTAAATACAGTTGATTGAAATTAAGTTTATTGGGATGGAGTGGAATTTAATATAATTAAATAAATATTAAAGAAATGCCACAGAAATCGATGGATTCACGCGATATTCTATAGAATTATATCTGAAATTCAGAAGAATATAATACAAAATTCAAGCAATTCAAATAAAGTTTAAGAGAATTAAATAAAATACAACGAAGTTTATTAAAATTCAATAAAATGCAATAAAGTTGAATAAAGTCCAACAATCTGTTGAATTTAAAGTTATTCAATGAAATTTGTTGAAATTCAAAATAATTTGATGAAATATAATCAATGGAACGGTATTCAATAAAGTTTAACTAAATTAATTTATTTTCAATTTGAATTCAACAGAAAACAAAGGAATTCATAGGAACTGAAGGAAATTTAGCAGAACTTAACAAAAAGAAATGTAAGTTAAATACAATTTAGTGAATTTAGTGAAATTAAATCAACTTTACTGGGACTAACTGGACTTTATTGAAATGTTTTTCATAGGAATATAATTAAACATTTAGCGGTTTCTTAATCAAATTCATTTAGTTCGAATTTAACGTAAATCAAAGAAAGTCTGAGGAATTCAAAGGAATTGAAAAAATTTAAAAGAATAGAATATAGAATTTAATAATTCAATTCAAATGCAACGCAATGGAATTGGGACCTTATTGAATGCAATTCAATCAAGTTTATCTAAATAAATTCATTTTCAATTGGATTAAACAAATTTTCAAATTAAAAGAAATTCAATGGAATTCACTGAAGGTATATAGAATTTGGTAAATTCAGTCAAATTTAAAGGGCTTTAATGAAATTCAATAGAATTCAATGAAGTTGAATAGGACGTCACAAAATTTGTGATGCAACTCCTTGTAATGAAAATCAAGAGAATTAAATGGAATTGAACGCATGGAATTCGATAAAATCCAATAAAGTTGAATAAAGCTCAATAAAGTTCAACAGTCATATAAATTTAGAGTAATTCAATGGAAATCTTTGAGATTCAATAATATGTGATAAAATACAAATAATACAATGGTATTCAATAAAGTTTAACTGAAATATTTCATTTTCAATTGGAATTCAACAGAAATAAAAGAAATTTAAAGGAACTGAACAAAATCAAACAAAGTTCAACTTTAGATCTTAGAGTAATCTAAGAGAATTCAGTGGAATTATACCAAATTTTAATTGAATCAATCAAATTTTGTGAATTCAGTGGAATTAAATTAAGTTTAGTGAGATTCAGTTGACTTCCATAAAAACCAATAAGTGTGAGTGGAATGTTATTCAAAGAAATATGAAACAAAATTTAACCTCTTTTGAATAAAATTCAATAGAAGTAAATAAAACTCAACTAAGTTTAATGGAATTTAATAAAGTCCAATAATATTCAATAAAGCCTAATAATTAATTAGGTTCAAAGTAATTTAATAAAATTAATTATTATTATATAAAATTTAATTAACCCAATGTAATTCAATGAAGTTTAACGGAAGTAATCAATTGTCAACTAGAATTTAACCAAAATAAAAGGAATTTAAGGGAATTGCAAAGAATTGAAATACTTGTAAAGGAATACAGGAAATTTTAATTAAACTTAGTGTAATCTAAAAGAATTAATTGGCATTCTATACAATTTGACTGAAATGAACCAAATTTGGCGAAACCAGTTAAATTAAGTTTAATGGGATTCAGTGAAATTCAATAGAATTCATTAAATATGAACGAAATGTTATTCAAAGGAATATAAAACAAAATCCAAAGTCTTTTAAATAAAATTCAATAAAAATTTTTTTCAAAAAATTGATAAAATTGAGCAGAATTCAACTAATTTCAATAGAGTTTAGTGAAATTGAAGGAAATTTAATGAAATTCAACAAAGTTGAATGAAATTTGGTGAATTTCATGGAATTCGTTAAGATTTAATGATATTTAATAAATTCAATCAGTACAATAGAATTCAAATAATTACAACAAAATAAATTAATTTTCAATTAGAATTTAGTGAATTCAGTTGAATTAAAAAGGGCTGTCATGGAATTCAATAGAATTAAATGGAATTCTAATAGACTTCAATAAATTTGAACAGAATATGTTATTCAAAGTAACATAAGACAACATTAATCAGATTTTTAATGAAATTCAATCAATGCAATAGAATTTAAACTTTATTGAATGCAATTCAATAAAGTTCAACTGAGAAAATTCATTTTTAATTGAATTTTAACAGAATCCTAATTAAAAGAAATTCAATGGGATTCACTGAAGGTAAATGGAATCTGGTGAATACAGTTAAATTAAAGGGGTCTAATGGAATTCAATAGAATTCAATAAACTTGAATGAGAAGTCACAAAATTTGCAATGCAATGCAATGCCTTTTAATGGAAATCAATAGAATTAAATGGAATCAAATCACAGAATTCGATAAAATTCAATAAAGTTAAATAAAGCTCAATAAAGTTCAACAATCATATAAATTTAAAGTGATTTAATAAAATTATTTAAAATTCAATCATATTTTATATTTAACATCTTTTAAATAACATTAAATAGGATTAAATGAAGTTTAACTAAGTTTGACGGAATTCAATAAAGTTCAATGAACTTCATTCAATTGGACGTCACAGAATTCGCAATGCAATGCAATGCCTTTTAATGGAAATCTATAGAATTAAATGGAATCAAATCACAGAATTCAATAAAATTCAATAAAGTTGAATAAAGCTCAATAAAGTTCAACAATCATATAAATTTAGTGTAATTTGATGGAATTATTTAAAATTCAATAATATTTCATATTTAACATCTTTTAAATAACATTAGATAGGATTAAATGAAGTCTAACAAAGTTTGACGGAATTCAATAAAGTTCAATGAACTTTATTCAATTGGACGTCACAGAATTTGCAAAGCAATGCAATGCCTTTTAATGGATATCAATAGAATTAAATGGGATCTAATCACAGAATTCAATAAAATTCAATAAAGTTGAATAAAGCTCAATAAAGTTCAACAATCATATAAATTTAAAGTAATTTAATGGAATTATTTAAAATTCAATAATATTTTATATTTAACATCTTTTAAATAACATTAGATAGGATTAAATGAAGTCTAACAAAGTTTGACGGAATTCAATTAAGTTCAATGAACTTCATTCAATTGGACGTCACAAAATTTGCAAAGCAATGCAATGCCTTTTAATGGAAATCAATAGAATTAAAAGGAATCCAATCACGGAATTCAATAAAATTCAACAAAGTTAAATAAAGCTTAATTAAGTTCAACAATCATTTAAATTTAAAATATATATAATGGGATTTATTAAAATTCAATGACATTCAATATTTAACGTCTTTCAAATGAAACTCAATAAAATTAAATAAAGTCTAACCAAGTTGAATAAAATTCAGTAATATGTAATAAAATTCAATAAAGTTTAACAATCTATTAAATGTAAAGTAATTCCATACAATTCGTCCCAGTTCAAAAAATTTTTTTATAAAATTCATAAAATGCAATGAAATTCAACAAAGTTTAATATAAATAATTATTTGCTTGTGATTATGTTATTCAAAGATATATAATACAACATCTAACAGATTTTTAAAGAAATTCAATACAATGAAATAGAATCGAACCAAATTTAGTAGAACTCACTGAAGTCCAATAAAGTCAAATGATGTTCAATACAGCTCACCAATCAATTGCGTTAAGAGAAATTTAGTAAAATTAATAAAAATTCATTAATATCGAATAAAATTCAATCAGTGTGATGGAATGCAATAAAGTTTAACGGGAGTAATTTATTTTTAATTAGAATTCAACGAAATTCAAAGGAATTAAAAATAATTAAAAAGAATTAAAATATTTTGAATAGAATACAGCAATCTTGATTTGCTTTCCGTGTAACCTAAAAGAATTTAATGGAATTTCATGAAATTTCACTGAAATTAAATTTTGTGAACTTAATTAAATTAAGTTTAATGAGAGTTAGTCAACCTTAACAGAATCCAATAAGTGTAACTGGAATGTTATTCAAAGAAATATAATACAAAATCTGATAGACTTTAAATGACATTCAATAGACTTAAGTAAAATCCAGTAAATAGAATTCAATTAAATCAAATGAAGTTAAATATAGCTCAATAAAGTTAAACCATTATATAAATTTATAGTTATTTGATGAAATTCGTTAAAATTCAATAATGTATAATATTGAACATCTATTAGATAAAACTTTATAGGGTTAAATGAAGTCTAACGAAGTTTGACGTAATTCAATAAAATGCAATGAACTTCATTCAATTAGACGTTACAGAATTTGCAATGCAATTCAATGCGCCTTTCTACGAAAATCAATAGAATTGAATGGAATCCAATCACGAAATTCGATAAAATTCAACAAACTTTAATTAAGCTCAATAAAGTTCAACAATCATATAAATTTTAAGTATGTTTAATGGGATTTATTAAAATTCAATAAGATTTAATATTTAACGTCTTTTAAATGGAATTCGATAGAATTAAACGAAGTCTTACCAAGTTTAATTGAATTGAATGATATGTAATAAAGCTCAATAAAGTTGAACTATCTATTAAATTTAAAATAATTCCATGAAATTCGTTCAGGTTCACTAATATTTAATTAAATTCAATAAATGCAATAAAATTCAACAAAGTTTAACGGAAATAATTATTTTCTTAGGATCTTGTTATTCAGCGATATACAATACAACATTTTACAGATTTGTGATGAAATTCAATAAAATGAAATGAAATCGAAGTATATTTAATGGAATTTAATAAAATCCAATAAAGTCGAATGATGTTCAATAAAGCTCAACAATAAATTAGGTAAGGAGTAATTTAGCGAAATTAATAAAAATGCATTAATATCGAAGAAAAATTCAATCAGTGCGATGGAATGCAATGAACTTTAACGGAAGTAATTCATTTTTTATTTTATTTAATGGGATTTAGAGGAATTGGAAAGAATTGGAAAGAATTGCAAAGAATTGAAAAGAATTTAAAAGAATTTAAAAGAATTGAAAAATTTGGAATAGAATAGAACAAATTTTAAATAATTTTAGTGTAGCCTAAAAGAATTTAATGGAATTTCACGAAATTTGGCTGAAATAAAACTTGGTGAATTCACGTAAATTAAGTTAGATGATATTCAGTGAACTTTAATAGAATTCAATTAATGTGACTGGAATGTTATTCAAAGAAATATTATACAAAATCTAATAGACTTTAAATAACATTCAATAGACTTAAGTGGGATCCAGTGAATAGAATTCAATAAAATCAAATAAAGTTGAATATAGCTCAATAAAGTTCAACCATCATATAAATTCAAAGTAATTGAATGGAATTCGTTTAAATTCAATAATGTTTCATATTCAACATTTTTAAATAAAATTCAATAGGATTAAATGAAGTATAAGAAAGTTTGAAGGAATTCAGTAAAAGTCAATAAACTTCCATTCAATTGGACGTCGCGGAATTTGCAATGCAATGCAATTCCTTCACTGGAAATCAATAGAATTAAATGGAATCCAATCACGAAATTTAATAAAATTCAACAAAGTTGATTAAAGCTCAATAAAGTTTAACAATCATTTAAATTTAGAGTATATTTAATGGGATTTATTAAAATTTAAATGGAAGTCAATAGAAATTAATGAAGTCTAACCAAGTTTAATAGAATTTAATAATATGTAATAAAGTTCAATAAAGTTGAAGTATCTATTCAATTTAGAGTGATTCTATGAAATTCGTTTAGGTTTACTAATATTTAATTAAATTCAATAAATAGAATGAAATTCAACAAAGTTTAATAGAAATAATTATTTGTTTGTGATTATGTCATTTAAAGATATATAAAACAACATTTAACAGATTTTGAAAAAAATTCAACAGAATAAAATAGAATTGAACCAAATTTTGTAGAACTCGATAAGGTCGAATAAAGACCAATGATCTTCAATACAGCTTACCAATCAATTATGTTGAGAGTAATTTAGTAAAATTAATAAAAATTCATAATCTTAAATAATATTCAATCAGTGTGGTGGAATGCAATAAAGTTTAACGAAAGTTATTTATTTTCAATTTAAATTTAACGGAATCCAAAGGAATTTAAAGGAATTGAAAGGAATTGTGAAGAATTGAAAAAAATTAAAATATTTTAAATAGAATACAGCGAACTTTATTTAATTTCAGTGTACACTAAAAGAATTAAATGGAATTTTACGAAATTTTGCTGAAATAAAATTTGGTGAATTCAGTTAAATTAAGTTTAATAAGATTCAGTGAACTTTAATAGAATTTAATAAATGTAACTGGAATGTTGTTTAAAGAAATATAATACAAAGTCAAATAGACTTTAAATGAAATTCAATTGACTTAAGTGGAATTTAGTGAAAACAATTCAATAAAGTCAAATAAAGTTGAATATAGCTCAATAAAGTTAAACCATCATATAAATTCAAAGTAATTCAATGGAATTCGTTTAAATTCAATAATGTTTCATATTCAACATCTTTTAAATAAAATTGAATAGGATTACATGAAGTCTAACAAAGTTTGATGGATTTCAATCAAATTTAATGGACTTTATCCATTTGGAAGTCAAAGAATTTGCAATTCAATGCAATGACTTTTAATGAAAGTCAATAGAATTAAATGGATTCCACTGCATGGAATTCAATAAAATTCAACAAAGTTGAATTAAGCTCAATAAAGTTCAACAACCATATAAATTTAGAATATATAATGGGATTTATTAAAATTCAATAAGATTTAATATTTAACGTTTTTTAAATGAAACTCAATAGAATTAAATAAATTCCAATGCATGGAATTCAACGAAATCTAATAAAGTTAAATAAAGCACAATAAAGTTCAACAAGCAGAAAAATTTAGAGGAATTCAATTAAATTCAATAAAATATAATAATATTTAACATTCAGCATACTTTGAATGAAATTCAGTAGAATTAATTAAAGTCTGAAAAAGTTTAATGAAATTGAATAATATGTAATAAAGTTTAATAAAGTCGAACAATCTATTAAATTTGTAGTCATTTCATGAAATTTGTTCAGGTTTACTAATATTTAATCAAATTCAATAAATGCAATAAAATTCAACAAAGTTTAACCGAAATAATTATTTTCTTGGAATTTTGTTATTTAAAGATATATAATACAACATTGACCCGATTTTTAATGAAATTCAATGGAATGAAATGGAATCGATACATACTTAATTGAATTCAATAAGATCCAATACAGTCGAATGATGTTCAATAAAGCTCAACAATCAATCAGGTTAGGAGTAATTTAGTGAAATTAATAAAAATGCATTAATATCGAATAAAATTCAATCAGTGCGATAGCATGCAATGAAGTTTAACGGAAGTAATTTATTTTCAATTTTAATTCAACGGAATCCGAAGTAATTGGAAAGAATTGAAAAAAAATGGAAAATAATTGAAAAGAATTGAAAAGAATTGAAAAGAATTGAAAAGAATTGAAAAGAATTGAAAAGAATTGAAAAGAATTGAAAAATTTGGAATAGAATACAACAAATTTTAAATAATTTTAGTGTAACCTAAAAGAATTCAATGGAATTCTACGAAATTTGGCTGAAATAAAATTTGGTTAACTTAATTAAATTAAGTTTAATGAGATTCAGTGAACCTTAATTGAATTCAATAAATGTAACTGGAATGCTATTAAAAGAAATATAATAAAAAATCCAATAAACTTTAAAGGAAATTCAATAAACTAAAGTGGAATCCAGCAAATAGAATTCAATTTAATCAAATAAAGTTGAATATAGCTCAATAAAGTTAAACCGTCATATAAATTTAAAGTTATTCGATGGAATTCGTTAAAATTCAATAATGTTTAATATTGAACATCTGTCAAATGAAACTTTATAGGATTAAATGAAGTCTAACAAAGTTTAACGGAATTCAATAAAATCTAATGAACTTCATTCAATTGGACGTCACAGAATTTGCAATGCAATGCAATGCCTTTTATTGGAAATCAATAGAATTAAATGGAATTTAATCACGGAATTGAATAAAATTCAACAAAGTTGAATAAAGCTCAATAAAGTTCAACAATCATATAAATTTAGAATATATTTGATGAGATTTATTAAAATTCAATAAGATATAATATTTAACGTCTTTTAAATGAAACTCAATAGAATTGAATGAAGTCTCATCAAATTTAATGGAATTCAATAATATGTAATAAAGTTCAATAAAGTTAAACAATCTATTAAATTTATAGTAATTTTATTAAATTCGTTCAGGTTTACTAACATTCAATCAATTTCAATAAATGCAATAACATTCAAAAAAGTTTAACGGAAATAATTATTTGCTTGGGATTATGTTATTCAAAGATATATAATACAACATTTACCCGATTTTTAATGAAATTCAATAGAATAAAATGGAATTAAAACATATTTAATGAAATTCAATAAGATCCAATAAAGTCGAGTGATGTTCAATAAAGCTCAATAATCAATTAGGTTAGGAGTAATTTAGTGAAATTAATAAAAATGCATTAATATCGAATAAAATTCAATCAGTGCGATAGCATGCAA
>JAUELO010467011.1:0-12098 GCA_032357855.1 Amphibolips quercusostensackenii
TTATGCTTTTCTCACATTGCACACATCACGAAAAAATCTAGTCTTTTTTCGGCACTTGGTCCAAGTGGTCGATTGGAACAACCAGGTGTCTCTTAGGCTTAGACCTACATATGCTTAGATCCAGGTTAAAACATAGGCTCATGTCCGCCTAAATTTTCTACAACAAAAATTAAACAACTTTTTATGCAAATTTCACGAAGAATGAACTATTTTGAGAAAATCGTAATAAATAAGCCATATAGTGAAAAACGGAAAATTTTATGAAATTTCATTAAAATGTCATAAAAAACATTAAAAATGACAGATTATTGTCTTTTATTTGTAAATCTTTTACCTATAAATTATAAGAAAAAACAAATAATTAAAGTATTACTCATTTTTTCGAAATCACAGCTATTCAGAACTCCGAAACACACCAAATATTAAATGATATCACAGACATAAAAAATAGTGTGAAGATATAATGGCAAGCTTAATTTGTACTTGCAAATTAGCTCTGTCTTATATTTTGCTAATCATTTATAAGTGGCGCAGCTTTTAGTTCCAAACGATTTATATAATAAATTTTTTTGTTATTTTCGAGGTACCACGTGCCGCTTTTTGTTTATATGAGGACTTCAGTCCGATAAGGACGCGTCAAAAGAAACTACCGTGGCGAAAGAGTTTTTTTTTACTTGCCTGGACGTTGTTGGTAGCGTTTTTCTCGACAGTGAAATTCTACCGCTACTTATGATCCAGATCAATTGGCTTATTTTAGTTATTTTTGCGTAGAATAATTGCACTGTTTGTTGAAAATTTCAAAGGTTTCAAGTGCACTAAACCGTATTACACTGCCGGTGTAGCTGCAGCCAACGATCATACTGAGTGTGCAAATTCGCGTATGGTGCATCGGCTTTTAAGTTTTAATCTTGTACCAATTTAAGTTAATTGTGTTTCTTATTATGAATTAACTTAAGTAAGAGAATCTGAGTGCTTAGGTACAGTCAAGGTCTAGACAATATCATAAGCCTTTGCTTCCCAAAAAATTAATGTCGGTTTTCATGACTTTGATAAAAATAAATAGGCTTATATAAAGAGCATAAGGCAAATACACATAAATTAAAAATATTTATGCAAGAAAAAAAAACGTAAATATTTTCTGCTTTCTTTATGAATTGGGACTAGGATATAATCCTCTTTCAGATCTAATTTATCCATGCACATCCTGTGTACCTCTTGGGATTAAGGATGAATATATCCAAACCATCTTTTTTAGATCTCAGAAAAAACGGGGTATAAACTGTTCCTCTGTAGGAGTAAATTTTTTCACTGCTGCTTTTTATACTTGTCTCTAAATAGAAAGTTTATATTTTTATCTATTAAAATCTATATATTCATGTTTATATTTCTTGTTATTTCTTAGAACGCAGCAAAAGCTTGTGAAATTTTATTAGAACACACAATAGTAGCCGAATGCATTTTGAGCCAAAAGAAGTTAATTGTTTGGAACTTTTTTGATCCCTCAGCTTTAAATGATATTATTTTTTATCTTTATTAAATAACAGTGTCACATAATTAAAAGTAGTCTACGTCCATACGTTAAAGTAAGCCTATTCTTAGAAGTAATGTCAAGAATGTGTTACATTTTACATAGTTATAGATTCCAGCAAAATCTAGGTACTAGTAAAGCTAATACACACACACAATTCATTGCAACGTAAAAGTGAATATGAAAGTTTAAATAAGTTAGAACAATTGAAGTAGTGGCAATGATTTTAAGGAGAACCTACTTAGGTCTAAAAAATAGAGTAAACTTTACTTTTTGGCAAATTGTAAAGAAAATTCGACTAATTTTCAAAATCGAACTTTTCACACACAGTCTCAAAAAATAGTATGTGGCACGCTTGAGCGTAGATGATTTGACTCAAGTGTCGCTTTTCAGAACTATTTTTCTTTTTAATTTTGTTTTTTATGATTAAAAAAAAAACTTTTTTTTTTCATTAAAAATATTTTTAGGCAAATTGTAAGAACTTTTTAAAATTATCAATTTTGCTTTGTATCATTTTTTTTTGTATCTCGTAAAGTTTTGCTGGAAAATGTATTTTCTTATTTTCTAAATAGCATTTTTGATAAATAAAACCTAAACTATTAGTAAAAAAGCTAGTTAACAAACGTGTCCTTTTCTTTTTGGCCTCAGAGAAGTGTGCCAAAGCGCAACCCAATCAGATAATTCTCTTGAAAGTTATTGTTCTCACAGAATCCGACATCGACGATGACTTCAATGATAAGAACGTAAGAGCGTGCGCCTTAAGCGAAACAAGCTTCTTGTTACATTTTTTTAAATGCATAATATGATTTTAAGAAATAAATATTTGTAAGATTCAACTCACCACACATAAATTATGTGTTATGTACTTTCCTTTAATATTTTTATTTTAACAGATGGGTATTGTTTTTAGCAAAAATGAACTTTTGCGGATTTCATAAAATGTAGACGTTTTTTAAATTGTTGGTTAAGAAAAAATGCATTTCACTCCGATGCCTGGCTGTTTTTGCCGTCGGAGTTGTCGTAGGAGTTATAGTCTGTGAGACCGATAACTTTCAAAAGGATTATCAGTAATTATTGCCGTTTGGAACACTGTTTAGAGTCTTGAAAGAAAGCCATTTTTCATCAAGGGTTCTGGTTCCACCCATTTAAAATTCTTTTTAAAATTTTTAAAATTCCTTTTTTCACCAAAACTATGACATACATGAAAAAATATTAACAAGAGAAATTCTTCATCTCCAAAAGATTCACAAATTTGCTGTTAGACGCATGACAGATATAGATCACAGTAACACCCAACCATATTTTTTATCTAAATTTAAATAGCAATTTTGCAAACAATTGACAACTAAATATAAGTCTGCGAATGTGGTTTCGAATCAGTCTTCCGATAAATATTATCCATCCAAAATTATCCAGTTAATCGTTTGGAACCCTTTTGTCCAGTTTTAAATAAAAAATATATGTGTCTTTTTGTGCGTATAACTTTATTTTTTATCTTTATTAGGTATAAGCGTCAGAGCGTCACATAGTTAAATATTAGTATACGGTCATATACGAGAACGTTACACTAAACTTTTTGTTTCTGTTGAAAATTACCTTTTAAGAATCAAGCATTGCTTAAACAACATTTAACCTAAGAAGAAATGTTGTAATTATTATACATGCTTTGAAACTTTTTGAAACTTTGATAAAGTGTACAAATCACAAAACTAAATAAGTTAAAAAAAGAAATTACTAAAAAATTGAAAAAATAGAACAGAATAGAAACTTGTGTTCTTCACAAGTATATAAATATTTGTTGTGAAGTCCCTTTATTACTAATATAAAAAACAACACAATAATTTATCATACAAATTTGAAAAAATTGTAAATAATAAGGTGGGAAATTATTAAATTTTGACGGTACGATTAAAGACGTAAAATTCTTCAAAATAATCTGCTACGCAAAAATTAATGATTTATCAAGCACAATTGTTCCAAAATAAAATATGTTAACATATATATATATTATATATAATATATATATATTATATATATTATATTATATATAATATATAATTTATTCATTTCTAAACAGATAATTATTTTGCATGTATTATTTTTCATGACTTCACTTCTGTAACAGTATTGTTAATATTTGAGTGGATTCTGATTTATTGTTAACAAAAATTTTCAATTTTTCAAATAAATTATTAAGTTATTTTTTGTTTAAATTTTTTAGGTTTCTAACGAATACGCAAGGGAGTTTTAAAATTTTTAATGTTTTAGAGACCTAATTTTTTAAGTTATGCAGTTTCTTAAATTAATAAACTTTTGAACTTTTAATTTAATTGCAAAAAAAACAAGAATTGGAATTTTTATAAAATTAAATTTTTAAAAAATTTTTTATTTTTCAAGGCAAACGATTTTCTAAGATGTGTATTTTTCACTTACAAAAAATTACGCTCTTTCTTATGATTTGAAAAAATTCATACAAACGGGCGTTTTCTTTATGTCCTAATTCTTTAGTTACGTCAAATGTCTATTTGTTGTTTTCTTTATTTGCATAATTTTGTACAATGCATAAAACATGAGTTTTTTCAATATCTTAGTTAATTTGAATTATTTCGCTTTTACTGATTATTTATTTCTTTAAATGTATTCTAATTTTCCCACAAATTGAAGAGAATTAAAACAGTACTTCACTAGGATTTCAAATTAACGCTCGCGAATTTAATAGCATATCGCGCCCACGTACAAGAATCCTGACTTTAGGTTTTCTTATAGTTTTAGGTATGCTCTTTAGAAATTTAGATAGAAGTACCAAGAAATCGGGATTTTTTTCATATTTTTTTTCTAAACTAAAATAGTATTGGGACATGATCCTTAGTATGATCAACGGCGATAAGAATGTTAATCTGTAAGAACAAATTTGGCTCACCGATCTCAGATAGCCATACCCTTCGCGAAATGGCAGATCCAATATGGCGGACATGAAATTTTGGAAACTCTACGACTTTCGCACAACTCTGTACTCGAGGTTTTATAGGGTCGCTGATTATAAATTTGACATAGAATTTATAAAATTCAAAATAGCCGACTGAATATAGCGGACATAAAAATTTAAAATCTGCCTAGTTTCATCAAAATTCTGTGGTTGGGTGTTTCTGAGGTCTCTGTTCACGATTGAGATATTTTAAGCTCAGTATAATCCAGAGACAACGACGTGGACCTGGTAGCTTCTTGTCTCCTTTGCAGTGCTTGTTTAGAGTGAGTCCCCTTGCCTTTCACTGAAATATCAATGCTTTTAGTGATTTTTTTCGAAACATGAATTATAGAATGGCGATTCACACTCTTTACGGAAAATTCTGGTCCATATAGGACAATGTGAACAGACTTTAAGTTGAGTTTGATGAGATATTCTGTGTGTTTTCCGTTTTACCTGATCTTTTCTCATGTAGCTCTTAGCAATAGATACTGCACATTCTTTGTGTTTGATTGTACCTGTATTTTTCTATCCCAGCTTCCTCAAATGCACACTGAGATCCAAGTTTGTGAAATAATTGTCAAAGTAAATATAAATTTGAGATATCTTTCACGCAGCTGTCTTGTTCAAAAGTGGTCGTAACAAATTCATGACTACGCGAGAACCTAATGCGCATTTGATTAATGCCTTTTCGATTTTCAAATTTTACCACATTATAAATCAAGAAACAATACGAGACCCTCTGAAATGCAAAGTCTTCAGAATTTCAGGCCAAATCATACAGGTTTTTTTTCAAGTGAATTGTTGTTATGATGTTCTTGCATACGACTCAGCCATCATTTCATCTATGGAGAGAGCAGTCCTCCATATGCCAAACTTTAGGATGTTCCTCTGAAATAGTTTCAGTAATACACGAACGTGCCACGAATTATCATTGTCATCGAGATCTCCAGTTTTCGAGTACTTACATCAAGACTTGATTTCTTTAAATATTTTGCGTGGCATCGCAAAAGAGATCACGTCACAAGATATTAATGGATCTGTCGACCAATAGTCTCTCTAAGACTTCTTCTTATTTGAAGAAGTTAAAATGATTATCATTTGAAAAGTATTAAAATCTTTCAATTGTAAATTAAAGTTATTCTTTTCACATGCATCAATGATGTATTGTTTAATTTCAATGGAGAAGAATATTTCGAAAAGTTCTATAGGTTCACTGTCTAAAATATATTTCTTAATGGATTCTTTCTGTTAAATGTTATCCTTTATATCATTAAGGTATCTTTTTTCACCATCTGCCCAAACAAAAATCATAATTTCCGCCTAGTTTAGCTTGATCTTTGGTGTAAGTTTACAAGCTCTCTATAACTTATTTTCAGAACATTTTTGTCCAATTCAGCATCAGCATCCGAATTATCGTTGCAAGCATTGTCTTTATTTGGCAACGTATTTATTCCACCAAAATCGTTTTCTGCTGTATTCATCGCGTACTTCAAATAGGTCGGTACAAAACGTCTTTTTTGTTTTGTTTGCGGCATAGCGATTGCAGTAAGAATAAATAACTAGATCTCTCAGGAACCTGGTATCAAAAATCATGTGATCAATTTACATTGGAATGTTCACAGTGTATTTTACAACTTAATCTAAATATAGTGCATGAAACAAATGAAGTTCTGATACAAATGACCCGACGTTGAACATTTGTTCTGCATCAGAACAAATGAATAGCCCCCCATTCAACGTCGGTTCGTTTTAATCGTATCTTTATTTGTTTCATGAACTATATTTAGATCAAGTTGTAAAAGACACTGCCAACATTACTTCGTGAATTGATTAGATAAGTTTTGATACCAAATTCCTGGAAGAACCAGTTATTTTTCATACTACCATCGCGATGTCGCAAACAAAACAAAAAAGAAGTTCTATTCCCACCCATCTAGAACATGCGGTGGATACACCAGAAAATGATTTCGGTGACATCATTCTATTGTCAAATCAAGACGTTTCTGGTTCCGATAATTTGAACTCTGATGATAAATGAAATGAAAATGTCCCAGAAATAAGTTATAGAGAAGCTTGTGAAACTTACAGCAAAGATCAAGCTAAACTAGAAGAAAATCATGATTTCTGTTGAGAAGATGGTGAAAGAAAAAATACCCCGATGTTATTGGGGACAAAGAAAATACTGAAAGAATCCGTGAAGAAAAATATTTTAGACAGAAATCCTGTAAAAATTTTTAAAATTTTCTTCTCTATTGAAATAAAACAATCCATTATTGATGCATGTAAAGAGTAAGACTTTGATTCACAGTCGCAAGATTTAAATACTTTTCTAGAAATTATCATTTTAACTTCATTTAATAAGAGAAAGTCTCAGAGAGACTATTGGTCGACATATCTATTTGTATCTTGTGACGTGATCTCTTCTGCGACGTCACGCAAAACGTTTAAAGGAATCATGTCTCGATTGAAGTACTCAAAACCTGAAGATTTTGGCACCAATGATATTACGTGGCGAGTTCGTGCATTGCTGAAACTATTTAAGAGAAACATACTAAAGTTTGTCATATGGAGGACTGCTTTTTTCATAGACGAAATTATATTCAAATCGTATGCAAGAACATCAATGGAATAATTGAGTCAAGGAAAACCTTTACAAATTGCCTAAAGTTCTGGGTTCTTTGAATTTTACATAGTTTCGTATTGCGTCTTGACTTATATTGTGGGAGAAATTCCAGAATAGGAAAAAAATTCAGTAAATGCGCATTAGGTTCTAGCGTAGTGATAAATTTGTTACAACGATTTTCAAACAAGATAACTGCGGAAAAGTTATCTCAAATTTATATTTATTTTGACAATTATATCACAAACTTGGATCTTATTGTGCATTTGAGGAAGCTGGGATTCAAATGTACAGGTATAATCAAAGAAAATAGGGTGAAAGAGAAGAATGCCATAAATAACGGAGCCCTAAAAGGCAAGTATGTCGTGAAACATAAGAAAAATAGCGGCATGAAGTACATAACTGTAGTAGATTAGAAGCTAGTTTCGACAGTTTCTACTGCTGCAGGAATAACTTTTTTATAACCCTCGAAAAGGTATAGTTCACAAGCACGACCCAAAAATGAAATTTTTTCCCAAAGCTTTTCATCTCTACAACAAGCTTATGGCAGAAGTTAATCTTTATGATGTACACTGCAGTAATTTGCTTTCAAGTATTCGTTTGGAAAAGTGGACTAGTTTCGTTTTTCTAAGACTGATCTAGCCATCCATTATATATGCTCTCGCGATATACAATGCTACCAAAGATGGCAAAAATGAAGTCAGAACAAAAGAAGTTGTAGTATCTATTGTTAAAAGCTTAATGAGAAAAGGTCAGATGAAACGGGAAACACACAGAATTTCTTATCGAAATCAACTTAAGTCTCTTCACATTGTCATATAAGGACCAGAATTTTCGGTAAAAAGTGTGAATCGCCATTTTGTAATTCGTGATTCAAGAAAAATCACTAAGAGGATTATTATTCCAGTAAAGGACAAGGGGACTCACTCTAATGAAGCACCTTAAAAGAGACAGAATTCTACCACATCTACGTCGTTGTCTCTGGGTGACGCTGAGCGTAAAATGTCTTGACTCGTGAACATAGACCTTAAAAACATCCAAGCATCGAATTTTGAAGAAACAACACAGATTTTAAAATTGAATGTCTGCTATAAGAAATTCGCTATATTAAATACTGAAAATCTAATTCGAAATTCGTAATCAGCGATCCCGAAAACACCCGAAACAGAGTTATGCAAAAATCGTAGAGTTTCCAAAATTTCATGTCCACCATATTTGGTCCGCCATTTTGAATTCTAAAAATCCTATCTCGAATTCATAATAAGCGACCCCAAAAACCCTCGAGTACAGAGTTTTGCGAAAATCGTAAAGTTTTCAAAATGTTATGTCCGCTATTTCGGATCCGCTATTTTGCGAAGGGTATGGTTATTTTAGTTAGGATCAAGTTCCAATACTGTTTTGGTTCAGGATAAAAATTATTAGAAAAAATTTCCGATTTTTTAGTTCTTTTGTCCAAATTAGGTTTTTGCTTTGAGTTAAAAACCTTAATGTTACAAAGAGGAATTAAGGCTATGAGCAAAAAATACGGTTCTATAATCTACAATAGAAATAATAAAACCTCTAGGACACCAATTCACGCTGAAAGAGATATCGGTTATGTTTGCTCACCTAGGTTTTGTACTTAAGACCTGGTAGCGATAAAAATCAAAGACTTGAGTTGAGAAAGACGTTAGACTACGGTGAGTTTCTCAGCATATGTGCGATTCAATTCTTCAGACCCGTCGCCATTAGAGGAATGGAGCCGTTTAGTGAAATACTGCAGTTCGAGAAAATGGCAGCTGATTGTTGCCTGAAATGCGAATGCGCATCATACAATATAGAGCAGTAAGTACATCAACAACAGGGGTAGGTACTTTTCAGATTACCTTTCATCCATTGATTCAACCATATTAAATCACAAAAATACACTAACATTTATGTCAACTAGATGTTATGAGGTAATTGACCTTACATTGTGCTGTATAGGCCGCGCACTTAGGGACAGGCACAGTATATAGTCTCTAATAGAACACTAGAATATTCATTTGGTACAGTGTTAACGAAAGTCTTTATTAACGAAGTAATCAGTTTTTTCCCTGATTAGAAATAATGGAGATCATTTATACTCTGGCCTTTACATCGACAATAATCCTGTATTCTATTGGTAAATATAATACTTTCAAATATGTATAATTTTAAAAACTTTTGAAAGCTTTCCGCGAATGAAAATTTGTCCGATGTAATCTGGATTCTATCACATTGCTTCTTATTTAGAAACTTTTTTCGAGTTTAATCAAAAATAATAAAAATTCATTTCCAAGGATCCAGAATGTGTCTTATCTAGAAAAATAGAATTTAAAAAAGATTTGAAGTGAACATAAGCCAACCCAGTAAGTGCAACGTGGAAGTTCACATGAATTGCCATGTCATTATCCACATTATGTTCCGACATTTTTATCCTGTTTTAAATTATCCTTTAAATTTCACATGGATTTTATCAACTCACACGCTTTTTTCCACAGAAATTCCACGTAGATATTTTCACATGTGTAGCATTTCATAAGGGCCTAACCCATAAGGTTTGAAAAATTAGATTATTGGTTCAGAAAATCCAAAACAAATTCTTAAACAAATCCTGACCTGAGTACTTTCCTATGATCTCATTCGCAATAATATTTATAATCAAACCTGTTTAGTATCGATTAAGCAACTTAATAGTTGGAAAGTTCGTCTGCACTTAAAAAAAAATAAAAATTTTACTTTTTATCACCGCCAAAAAATTTAAAAAAGTGCTCCTAAAGCGAAAGAAAATTTCTCCCTTAAGTTTCTTGAAACTCGATAATAATGCGTACTGATATCATGTGTATAAATTATGTTATATTATTTCATGTAGCTTAGCCTAGGACTTTAGTTTCCAGTGAAAACTTTTGCCGTTAATTATTTTATTACACCTTGTGTCGTTTTACTATGAATTAAATTTTTTCATTTTTATGAGCGATATAAAATAATTTACCTTAAATATAATAAGCTCTCTTTCATATTATTAAAAATTTGTATTTGAATAAAATGGTATTATTAAGGATTAGAATGAGAACTAAAAATCACATGAAAAAATATTCATCAACAAATTTTTCAAACAGTTGAGTATTGTATCGACATGAACGTGAATTTATCTGAGATATGACTAACGCAACATTTTGTCGCAGATAGACCCTCAGTGAGGGATAGTTTTTGCGTGCGCCTTAGCTGTGCGAAAATTAAATTAGCTGGTTTTTTGCACAAGGCTAATAGCCAATAAAAAAAGCATTTATATTCAGCAAAAGCTGATAACATTAATGTACGATCGCATGCATGTTCAGATTACGATAGATGACTCTACTTTCATGTGTACTGAGAGCCCAATTTTCAATAGTATGTGGACGAAACCCTTATGTTTGGATACAGATTTCACTATAGTTCGAAATCACTGGAATAACACATTATATCCTAAGCCCAAGATATTATTTTTGATCAGAAGTGGTGTCAAATGCATGAAAAGTAAACACCTGAAAATGCATAACTTCTAATTCTGATCTTAAACTTTAGTCACTATAATAGATATACCTAGTTAAACATAAAACTTTGTGTTAATTGTATTTAAATAGGCAAAAATGACAAACCGGAGAATTTGAAATTAATTCTGAACTTCGGAAAAATTTTTCTGAGTTCACATTCTCGTCAAAATTACAAGCTGGCGATTTTACACTTAAACCTTATTGTGCGTAGAGATCTTCTAGATTACAGCACCAACGCATGTCTGCGCAAAGTTGTTTCTGTTCTCCCAGTTTTTCGCTGCATGTTTGTATAAAGACAAAAAAATTGGGGCTGGGTAATATTGCGGCTCAGGTGAAAGTTGTCATCGTTTAGAACTGAGACTAAGATAGAACACTTTAAAGGGTTCTCTTTTCGTTTATTGATAATTGATAGATAGAGGGTGATGAGTGCTGACGTTTACAACTACGCAAGTACCGGAAAGCGTAGGCGTATTTGAAATAAATATGTATGAATAGCCATACATTAAAGTATTTGATAATTTTTGAAAATAATTAAATTAAATTATAAAAATATTTAACTTTATAAAATAGTTAAATATTAACGTCAATAAAGATAATTTCGCATAGACTCCAGATTAAAAAAAATGTCTGGCATCTCCGTTATGCCCGAAATTACAAGTGGGCGATTTCAAACTTAATTATTTTTGTGCGCAGAAGTTTGTTCTATTACGGCAAGAACACAAGTTTGCCAAACTATTTTCTCTTCTACCAAAATTTCGCTGTATATGTATATAAAAGCACATTACATTTTCAGAAAAAATTTAAAATAAAACTTTTCCAGAATTGTTTTCGCATAAAGTTCCGTGAATATTGCTGGTCCAGCTTTTCATAAATTTTCCAGGGTAGTCTTCCCTTAATGTCCTCAGTTTTGCCCTGCAATTTGTTTGTTACAAGTTCATGATATACCCACATACAAAAAAAAATCAACCATCTTTTTCTTTTTGCAGAGTTAAGTTTGCAGTTCGAATATTTACCGAATGGCGAGCCCATTCCTAGTGTTCCTCGAGGCAGATACCCTCCTGCTTCTTCTGACAGGCAGCATTCTTTTAACAGGTCTCTTTCTCAAGCCAGACCTTATTCTCGGTCCAGGTCTCCTTCTCCTACTGAGTATTCTTTTCGTGCCAGGTCCAAGTCTCCTGCAGCCAGGTTCGTGGTTCCACCTACATGGATATCTTCTTCGAACGGAATTCAATACAGACTTGTCCAGCTTCAATTACTTCGGCTCACTCCCAATAAGAATCCGCACCGGATATTTGAACTTCGAAAATACACTTTTCCTCAGAATAAACGAATTGAAGTATTGTCAAGATGTCATATCTATGCGCCAATCCCAACCCAAGAACAAATAGTATTATCAACATCCCATGGGGACGTCTTTGCAATACTGGAGAGTAGTGAAGTTCTTGCTGG
>JAUELO010467019.1:0-12098 GCA_032357855.1 Amphibolips quercusostensackenii
GGTCAATCTCTCTCTCTCTCTCTCCGTATCTCTCTCTCTCTCTGTATCTCTCTCTCTCTCTCTCTCTCTCTCTCTCTCTCTCTCTCTCTCTCTCTCTCTCTCTCTCTCTCTCTCTCTCTCCCATACTCTAAGGCCTAGTGTCTCTGCGCAAGGTCCCATTGTAGCTTCTTTCGCCGCGGTGTAATGCGCTATTTTCTCTCTCTTTCTCTTTCTCTTTTACTAATCGTTGTTATGAGAATTTTAAGATGTTTGTCTACTGAATGAATAAACGCCGCCTGCAAAAGTATTTTAAAATAATCAATAAAAGAATCTCGCTCTATGCGAGCCGCGTATAACAATTTTTTTGTGAATTCATCTTCTTTATATTAAAAACAATATTCAAATTGTTATTTAAATATCTATTTACTTCTTTTTATTTTTATAAATAATTAAACTTATTAGTGTTCTCTATTAATATAAACAAAAATTGTAAAAAGAAAATTTTAAAAATCTGTTAGAAGGGATTTTTTCATTATCGCACTAATTCATATATAATATGCATTTCTTTGCATGCAGATTTTTTTCAGATTTGAGGTAGATTCAAGGTTTTTATTAATTACAAATTGAATTCTAATATATCAAATTCATTTATATTTATTTATGAATAATTTAATCACTATTAAAAAATTATTGAATAATGGTATTGATTATTACTTGTTTCGATCAGTTCCCTAAACGAGCTTGAAAAAAATGCAATCAGAATTGAAATTACTCTTCCGGTAATGACTGTTTTCTTTTTGTAGAATGTATTTTACCAGGTAACCAATAATAAGATTTTAAGATCATAGGAACATAAAATCCTGTTTGTAAATTAGTTTCTTCGATTTTCCACAGTTTTTATTCAGAATTGTTTTATCATAAAACCCTTCATTCCCTTTCTATATTCAAATATTTTTCTTCTGTAATTTCATTTTTTATTGAATAATTCATCTTTTATTTCTGCTTGTACATAAAAAGCTTCTTTAGAAGATTTAAGTGTGAACCTATATTTTTATTAATTATAAGTAGTGAATTTATCTTTGGCAAAAAATTTACTGTTGACTGGAACATTGTACTATTGAATTTTTCATTAAAAATTCAGCTACTTTTTAAAAATTTATGTATTTTGTTGTAAATTCCTATTTTTTTGTAGAAATCCAAACTTCTTAATTAAAAATCTAACTGCTTGGTTGAAAATTGAACTACTTTGTTGAAAATTCATTTTATTGGTTTAAGATTTATTTATTTTGTTAAAAATGTGTTGTTTTTGCTTGTTAATTAATTTCTTTACTGCAAATTTAACTTTTTCAGTTTTGTTTAAAACATTTATTTTTTCTAGAATAAAATTTGACGATTCCATTGAAAATTCATGCATTTTAGTTTTAAAGTCAACTGCTTGACTTAAGATTTATATATCTCGTTGAAAATTCAACTTTTTTGGTAGAAAACTAATCTTTTTGATTGAAAAATTTAACAGCTTGATCGAAAGTTCAACTACATTTTTAAAAACTAATTTTATTATTTTAGGATCCACTCCTTTGGTTTAAAATTTAACTATTTTATCACAAATTCCTTCTTTTTTTTTTTGTTAAGAATAAATTTTTCAATTGCAAATTCATCTATTCTGTTTTTTGTTGAAAATTTTTTGTTTCTAGTTTAAAATTCAAAATCTTCTTGGTTGAAAGTTCAACTGCTTGTTTAATAGTATTTTGTTGTAAATTCGTATTTTTTGTTAGAAAATTAATCTCCTTGATCAAAAATTCCGCTAGTTGGTTAAAGTTGAACTACTTTATTAACAATTATTTCCATTATTTAAAAATATATCTCTTGGATAGAACATATTATTTTTTTTGGAAATTTGTTTCTCTAATCTATTGTTTTAATTCCAAATTCAATTTAGTTTGCATTTTTTTTCTCTTGACTTGAAAATCTTTTCTGGCTGAAAATTTAAGTCTCATGTTGAAAATTCGTCTTTTCTGTTCCAAATTAACTGTTATCAACTATTATATTTTTTGTTAAGAAATATGCTTCAACTGTTTTGTCTGAAAAATTCGTATTCTTAACTTGAAAATTCAACTATTTGGTTAAAAATCTAACTGTTTTTGTTTAGAGTTTAATCTTCTTTGTTTCAGAATTTGGCCAATTAGTTGAAAATTCAATTATTCAATTAAAATTGAACGATTTTGTTAAAAATTTCTTTCGTTTGCTTAAAAGTTTAACTATTTAGTTGTTAATGCAACTGGTTGATAATTAACTTTGTTTTTGTTAAAAATTTAACTTTGTGGTAGAAAATTCCTCTGTGCAGGTTGAAAATTCAACAATTTTGTTAAAAACTAATTTTTTTAAAATTTAACTCTTTTGTTCCAAATTTGTCTATTTTTTATACAAAATTAAAATCCTTTTTGGTTAAAATATCACGTTTTACATTTTTTTGTTGTGGATTCATCTTTTTTGATCAATAATTAATTTTTTTTAACTGAAAATTCAAACATCACATTTTTAGTTGAAGATGCATGTATTCTGACGAAAATTTGTCTTCTTGGTGCAAAAATCATTTTTCTTAGTTGAAAGTTGAATTACTTTGTTGAACATTATTTTCTTAAGTTATAGAAAATTATCCTTTTAGTTTGAAAATTTAACATTTTGGTTGATAATTTATGTATTTTGTTAAAAATGTATCTTTTTTCGTTGAAAATTTAATAATATTGATGAAACGTCATCCTTTTAAGTTGAAAATTAACATTATAGCTGAAAATTCAACTTTTATGGTAAACAAATTAAATATTTAGTTAAAAACAAAGTTTTCTGATGAAAATTAAAAAGTCTGGGTTAAAAATTCAACTGTTTTGTAGAAAATTCGTCTTTTTGGACTGAAAATTCAAAAATTTATTTGGAATTTTTTATCTTTCTTTGCTAAAAATTCTTTGTTGGTTAAAAATTCAAATCTTTTGTTTAAATTTATCTCTTCTGGGAAAACTTTTATATTTTGGTCTAAAAATGCAACGCGTGGTTAAACATTATTTAATTTGGTCAAGGATTAAAAAGTTTTCTTAAAAATTCGTCTTGTATCAGGAAATCTTATTTTTTTGGTAGAACATTCATACCTTTAGGTTTCAAATTAAACTAATTGGTTCAACGTAAAACAAGCTTGTTAGAAAACTTTTTCCTGGGTGAAAGATTGGTTGTCCATTTATGGTTGACAATCGATTTTTTTAAGTTGAAAATTCAATTCTTTGATGAATAGTTTATCTTTTCGGCTAAAAAGTAAACTATTTTTTTAAATTCATTTTTCGTTGTGAATTAGTTAAATTGGTTGAAACTTCAACTATTTGGTAGATAATTAATGTATTTTCTGGAAAAATCATCTATTTGATTGAAAATTCGTTTTTTAACAATTATTATTTTTTATGAGACTTGATCCTTTTTGATTAAAAAGTCTACTATTATATTTTCTGTTAAGAATTTGTGTTATTTATTTAAAAATTGTATTATTTGGTCAAAAATTCAATAATATTAATAAAAATTTATCTTTTTTGATTAAAAAATGACTTTTTGGTTGAAATTTCAAATATTTAGGTAAAAATTATCTGGTTTGGTAGAGGATGCAACTATGCTGTTCAAAATTTGTCTTTTGGTAAAAATTAATTTCTTTGGTGAAAGAATCATCTCTTCGGTTAAAAATTCATCTATTGTGTTAAATACATCCCATTTTTGGTTTAATATTTATATTTTTTAGTTGAAAATTATTGTATTTAGTAGAAAATTCACTTTTTCTGTCAAAAAATCAACTACACGGTGGAAGGTTCAACTACTTTTTTTTTTAATTTATTTTTTTCGTTTAAAATTAATTTCTATGGTTGAAACTTTAATTATTTTTTTGAAAAATAGTTTTTTAGAATGTCTTTTTTTGTAACTGAAAATTCAACTATTTTATTTTTGGTTGTATTTTTTTTTTAAGATGAGTACTTAACTATTTGGTTAAAAATCATATATTTTGTTGAAAATTCGTTGTTTTGGTGGAAAATTAATTATCTTAGTTGCAACTATTTTATGGAAAATTCCTCTTTTTGGTATAAAAATTAAACAACTTGGTTACAATTTTGTATCGTTTTTGACTAAAAAATCTTTCCTGGTAAATTCAACTATAGTCCATTTTTGGTAAAAATTGGATGTTTTTGGTGAAACGTTTATCCACTTTGGTTGTAAATTCTACTACGTGGTTGAAAGAATAACTGCTTTTTAATTAATTTTTTTAAGATTCAACACTTAGGTTACTATTTGTTGAAAAGTCATTTTTTTCTTGAAGATTTTTTTTTTAACTAAAAATTTAATTATTCAATTTTTTGCTAAGGAATAATTTTTTTCTCTTTTTTTGAAGTTTTTTTGAAATTTCCACAAATCCTTTGAAATATTTTTAAAAATTTCAAATATTCTCGAGATTTTAAATATCTCTAAGAGTTGACATTTCCTATGAAATATTTTTAAATCTTTGAAATCTTATGAAAGTAAAATATTTTACGAATGATTAAAAGCCACTGCAGTGGATTAGAGTAACTGTCCAAAAAAATTGCATCTACACTTGAACATTATTCTTTGATTTTCAACTTTTTATTTTAAATAACATATCGTTAAAATCGTTATAATGCACAGATTTCGAATGTTACATTAGGAAATTACCAAGGGCCAAATTACAAAAATGTGAAATATTTAACTTAATTTGAGAAATCTCGGAAGCTCAAATTGGGCCAGATTTGAAAACTTTTTAACTAACATTACAAATTTGGTTTATTTCTTGAACGATCAAATTTTTTAAAATTATCCTCAAATGAAAATGAAAAAACAAGGTTCAAAATAACTTGTAATAGTCGATTCTTGACCAATTTTGGCTTTCTTTTTTTTCGAAAAAATTAAGCATTGAGTTGCAAAGCGATTCATGTGGCCCAATTTTTTAATTTTTGTTTTTTTGAACATGTCTAGTCATGCAAATAGCATGAAATAGTAGAGTTTTTCTAAAAATATTTTATGTGAATCCATTGCAGTAGCTTTAATTTATTGGCATAATATTTTATTTTAATAAGATTTCAAAATATTTAAAAATATTTTAAGGGATTTCTTGAGAAAAAAATCAATTTTCACCCAAAAATTGAATAGTTAAATTTTCAATTACAGCATATTTTTGAAAAACCTATTTTTCTACAAAATATTTAATGTTTTAACCCAAGAAATTAATATTGAACGAAAGAAATGGAAAAAAGACAAAAATTATGGATTAATTTTAACCAAATAGTTAAAATTGCAAACAAACCAGTTGAATTTTTTACTGATAAGTTATTTCTCTACCCAAAAGAATGACTTTTTGATAATATTATTACATTTTTAACCAAATAATACAATTTTTAGATTAATAACATAAATTCTCAACGAAAAATACAATATTAGACTTTTCACCTAAAAAGAATAAAGTCGCCACAAAAAAATATTATTAAAGAAAACGGCTTTTTAATAAAATAATAACTTTAAAAAAAAATACATTAATTATTTACCAAACAGTTAAATTTTCAAGCAAAATATAACTTTTTAACAAAAAAAATTAGCTTTTAACAAAATATTTTTAAATTTTCAACCGAAAAAATAAATAATTGATCAAAGAATGATTGAATTATTAATATAGTAGTTGCGTTTTCAATCAAAGGGATGAAAATTACGCGACAATTATAAAACTTCAACTGGAAAAATAAAATTTCAACACAGAAGTTTAAGTTTTAGCCAAGTAGATGAGTTTTTAAAATTAATGAATTTGCAAAAATCGTCAATCAATCTTTCACCCAACAAATAATTTTTGACAAAGTTTTCAAATCTAAACCCAATAGTTTCATTTTAAACCAAAAATTATTAATTTTCAATCAAAAAAATTAAATTTTCTACCGCAAAACCAATTTTCAAAAAAAATTTTCTAATCCTCAAACAAATTAAATAATTTTCAAACACACAGTTGAAAAAAAAAAAGATAAAGCCTGTCCCAAGTGATAAATTTGAACAAAATATTTGAATTTTTAGCTAATCAAAAATTTTTAGCTAAGAAAGATAAAAAATTCCAACTAATCTGTTGAATTTTTAAGCTAAAAAGACGAATTTTCTACAAAACAGTTGAATTTTTAACCCCAACACTTTAATTTCAATAAAAAAAACTTCGTTTAAAACTAAATATTTGAGTTTTTACCATAAAGGTTAAATTTTCAACCAGAAACTAAATTTTTGACCTAGAAGGATAATTCTCTATAACAAAAATATTTTTTTCAACTTCGTTTTCAAATAAATATTTGAATTTTTATCATAAAACTTAAATTTTTAACCAGAAATTAAATTTTCAAATTAAATTATACTCCTATTTAACGAAAAAATTTAATTTTCAACAAAGTAATTCAACTTTCAGCTAAGAAGACAAATTTTCCTTTTGAGCTGGAAGTTGATTTTTTTCTCTTCTTCAAAAATGTATTTGAATGTCTCAAAATTCCTTGAAATCTTTAAGACCTTTTACAATTTGATTAAATCTTTAGGTATTCCTCCAAATATTTGGAAATATTTTGAAATTTCTTTAAATCTCTTTAAATCCCTTGAAATCTTTGAAATCTTCAAAAAAATTGTCGAATCTCTAGGAATCCCTTTGAATCTTTTTAGATCTCCAAAAATTTTTTAAGATCTACAAAATGTTTTGAAATCTCTAGAAATCGCTTGATATATTTTTTAATCTCATGAAAGTAAAATATTGTGGCAATAAATTAAAGATATTGCAATGGATTTGAGTAAAATGTAAAAGAAAAACCCAGAAAAATCTACTATTTCTTGCTATTTGTATTAATAATTGCATTAATGTTTGTAAAACAGAAAAATTTTTAAATAAAAGAAGGGATTTTCTAAAAAAGAGTTTATTTTTTAACCAAGAAAGATATTTCAGTCAGTAAAGAAAAAAAATCTCAGCTCAAATGTCAAATTGAAGAATTAATCAAAAAATGTATACATTTTTTGTATTATATAATTTTAGACAATTTTATGGTTAGAAAATTAAATTATACATCAAAATTTATTCTGAAACCTTATTATATATTTTTTTTAATTTGTTTGAAAAAATCATTTAAAAATTTTACAGGAATCTAGTTTAAATTTTGTGATTCTTTTAGAACTCGAACTTTTCCTTCAAATTTTTAAAAATCCTGCAAAATTGAAAAAATTGGCTTAGAATTTTTCAGAATCTATTTAAAAAATTTTGAAAATTTTTTTAAATAAATTTTTTTATTAACTTTCAAAAAAAATTTTTTATTTTTCCAAGGAATTTTAATAAAAAATTGTTATTTTCTTGAAACATTTAAAAATTTTTAGAAAAATGCTAGATTTTGTGTTGAAAATCTTCAAAAATCTACGCATTGTTTTAAATGTTTTAAAATCTTCTCAAGTTTTAAATTATTTTTGGATATTTTCGAAACCTCTAAATATATCTTGAATTTACTCGAATTTTTTTCAAATTAATAATTGACTAAACATTTTTTAGCTTATAATAAAAATTACGTCATTTTTTTGGTTGAGAATTAATTTCCTTGTTTGAAAATTTAATAGTTAGGTTGAAAATACCTTAATTTCCAATAATTTTATTAAAATTCATGTATTTTGTTAAAAATTAATATTTTTTGGTAGAAAATTTTTCTTTTCGGTTGAAAAGTCAACTGTTTGTTTGAAAAGTTATTTATTTTTCGGTTAAAAATACATTTTTGTTGTTGAAAACTCATCATTTTCGTAAAAAATTCATTTCCTTAGTTGAAAATTTTGCTATTCCATTTTTGCTTGATAATTTATCTTTTTCAGTTAGAAATTTAATTATTTTGGTAGAAAAATTATATGTTTGTTTCATAAATCAAAATTTGTCAGTAGGAATTCATATAATTTATTCTTGAATCTTTGACTATAATATATTTTGAATATTATATTTGTAAATTACCAAGTATTAAATTTAAAAAATGTTAAATTTCGCATTTCATTGCTCATAAGGTACAAAGGGCTCCCGATGACCAGGCTTGGTGGCAGCAGCTTGGGTGCGTGAGGGGAAGCCAGGTAGTGGGGGAACGGTACGCAGGTAGCTGGTGCGGAATTGACCATCGCCCAAGCTTTGTGTGATGATCTGTGACGAAGAAAAGGGAGGGGTTGAAAAAGTTTTAAAAATAACGTGACGTAGTTTTTAAATGGCCCCTATTGTCATAATTCGATAAAGAATGTAGGAATTAAGTTAAGTTATGTTAATTAAGTTAATTAAGTAATTCGTTAGGAATACTTCAAACTTTTAAAGTGTCTATTTTAAAAGCGTTGGTAAAGAGCGTCTTTGAGAAAGAAAAAGAAAGAGACACTAGCAAAATCGAAAACTACTATACGTCAAGTATAACACACAGACCTGCGTGTCTATTTCACATTAAGGGGGTTGAAGCTGAAGGGAATAAGAATCGATTTGAAACAGAAGTCAGATGCCACGAATCGAGGAAGATGAAAATAAAAATCGACTCTTAAATATTAGTTTTCTCTTATTTTTTTAAATTCTATAATAATATTTTTTAACTCAGAAGAAAATTTACCCACTCTGAAAAAAAGATTTTAAAAGTGACAAAAATTGAGTTTTATTTCTTTCAGAATTAAATTGTTTAGCAAAGTTGAGGGATTAAATGTCGAGTTATATAGTGTCGTGAGCACTGCTGAAAGTGAAACAAGTCTAAATTACAATGCTTGTGTTACCACTTTGAATATACGGAGTTACTGACCCGAAAGTTAGCAATCACGAAAACAAAGAAAAGCGTTTTAGAAAATTTAATTTAATTAAAAAATGTAACTTTTTTCTTAAGATTATTTAAAACAAGATTGTAAATTTAAACCTGTTTTTAACATTTCAAATATCTAAAATATTTTTTGTGTCATCATGAGAACGTAAGATTTTGTATATTTGATACTATTTGTTTTATAAATTTATTATAATGAATAATAATAATTATTATATTTAGGTAGATGTTATTGGTTTTCTTTTCTGGCATTTTGACAACTTTCAATATAATACTTCCGCATGAGCCTCGATATTTTTAACCTCGGTACAACATTTGTTCAAAACTTTGAAACCTTTGCGAAATTTTTGTGGAATAATTTAGGTATTTGTGAAATCATTTGAATCTATTCGAAATCTTTGAGAAATCATTTAAATTTTCGTGAAATCTTTGAAATCTTTCTGGAATCTTTGTAAAATCTTCAGAAAACATTGAGATCTTTGTGCAATCTTTAAAATCTATCTGAAATCTTTGTGAAATCTTTGAAAAATCATTGAAATCTCTGTATTTCTTTAAAATCTACCTGAAATCATTTTGAAATCTTTAAAAAACACTAACATCTTTGTCCAATCTTTAAAATTTATCTGAAACCTTTGCTAAATCTTTTAAAAAAATTGAAATCCTTGTGCAATCTTTGAAATCTTTACGAAATGTTTGTGAATATTTAGAAAATCATTGAAATCTTCCTGAATCTTTGAAATATATCTTAAATCTTTGTGAAATTTTTAAGAAACATTCAAATCTTTGTGCAATCCTAGAAATCTATCTAGAATCTTAGTGAAACCTTTTAAATCTTCAGAAAATCGTTAAAATCTTTGTGAAATCTTAAAAAACTTATTCAAATATTTTCCTAATCTTAGAAATATATTGAAAATCTTTTTGAAATATTTGAAAAATCCTTGAAATCTTTGTGAATCTTTGAGATCTATCTAAAACCTTTGTGTAATCTTTCAAAAACATTCAAATCTTTGTGCAATCTTTAAAATCTATCTGGAATCTTTGTGAAACCTTATAAATTTTCAGTAAATCATTAAAATCTTTGTGGAATCTTTGTGAAATCTTTAAGAAATCATTCCAATCTTTGCTCAACCTTAAAAATATATCTGGAATCTTTATGAAATCTTTGGAAAATTATTGAAATCTTTGTAAATTTTTGAAATCTATTTAGAATCTTTGTGAAATCTTTGATTACTAACTAATATCTTAATGATTTATTAGAAAAATCATTAAAATATTTTTGAATATTTAAAATCTATCTGAAATCTTTGGAAAATTTTTGAAATTTTTGGTCAATCATTGGAATCTATCTCAGATCTTTGTGTAATCTTTAAAGAACATTGAAATCTTTTTGCAATCTTTGAAATCTATCTAAAGTCTAAATGAAATATTAGGAAAATTATGGTTTAAAATCTATCTAAAATCTTTCTAAAATCTTTATAAAATCATTTAAATCTTTGTGAATCTTTAAAATCTATCTGAAATCTCTGTCAATTTTTAGAAAATCAATAAAATTTTTGCGCAATCTTCGAAATCTACTTGGAATATTTGTGAAATTTTTTGGAAAATCAGTTAAATCTTTGTAAGTCTTTTAGATATATATTTAAAATCTTTGTGAAATCCTTGAAACACATTGAAATCTGTATGCAATTCGGCAGTTACAGTAATGTTTGAAGAGGTTAAAAAGTATTTGGTGTATGCACTTAGTGCATGTTACTAGATCACATTGATTTTGACTTGAAAGAAATAATTTTCTTCACCTTGAATGTCAAAATCGTGTGTATCCAGACAGTGTGGTAACTATTGAGGTAATAATTTCTGTGCATCTTTTTCTATGAACTGGATTACTTAGTGCAAGTGCTCGTTCCTTTCTACTATGCATGTATTGTGAATTGTTAAGGTACTAAAATTGCATTAAAGCTAATTGAACCTCAAATAAAAAGTGATGGTTTCATTCGTTCTCCTTCTATCTATCAACACGAGGCACATGAAATTTGCGTGGCCTTGACTTTGAAACAGGTGCCTTTTGGCGCACTTTTGAGATTATTGATATTCTGAGTGAGATAGTGTGTAATCAGCTGGCTGTCTCGTGTGCTTATATGAACGAATCATAACAACACTTGAGTTCCAAAATCATATAAAAGATAACATTCAGAGAAAAATGCCACCAGGGTCTGAAGAGCACAAATGCAGGTATCGTGCAAATGTCATTATAACGGATTATGAAGTCTGACAAAAATGTGGATTATTTGATTACCCTAGATGTGCCAAACTGGCAAAACGCATCACAGACGGCAGCTATGGCAAGTGTTGTTAGACCAGTACCCGACCAACCTCGACCAATCCGAGCACCTCCAACTTAATCTCGAATGATGATCCACATCGTATGTTCACAAATTTAAGAGACACAATGCAGACTAATTTTAAAACAGTCAAAATATCTGTTGATACCTTAACAGCAAGAATTATCGTCTTTGATGAGAAACTGTCTGATACCTCCACTCGCGTCCTGAATGCAGAAAAAGACATATTGGATATTAAAGAAATTCTTTAAATGTTCCTCTCGCCGTTTGCTGATCGTTCTTTGAGTAGTTTCTTTATCTCTTTGTAATGAGATAATTGCATCGGAGTTTGGTCCATTGAGATTCTGAGCGGAGCAAACATAATTGCCTCTGCAGAGTTTACTATTTTTGATTCTTTCTTTTTGGAGATGAAGGCACGAAATACTTCCTAAGCCATATCTGTCGACTGAAATACAATCTTTACTGGTCTAATTATACTAGAGCTCAACTGCTTTCAAATTTTCATATGTCGTTTAATATTATCAATAATATCAGCATTGAGTGGAAAGAAGACTTTCATATTATCATTAATTTTGTCTTTGTCAGCCAGAGATGTTGCTTCTGGTGAACCGAATAAGATTATATTAGATTTGCAATGTTGACGTTTTTCCATTCAAAGGATACAGTCTTGAAAATGAAATTTTAAAGATGATTGTTTATTTTGTTGACAAGTAATTATTTTAGAGTCAAGTTCTGTAATCTTCTGCTCATGATTTAGCAATTTTAAGTCAAAACCTTTCATCAGAGTTTTCAGTTCACCTGTAACTTTTTCAATAGTAGTAATCCTCAAATCAGTTGAAGTGATTTGCTCAGAAAGGTCATCCACTTTTGTTGACAGAGAATCGACAGAATTTTGAACCTGAAGGAAGTTTTCTCGAAGAGCATCGGA
>JAUELO010467057.1:0-12097 GCA_032357855.1 Amphibolips quercusostensackenii
TGTCATGGGATACGAAAGAATTTGAAGAAGTATTAAAATGTCAGTAATTTTAAATAATTTCTTAAGGATCTTTAGATATTTCAATGGATTTTGCAAAATTCAAAAATATATTTTTATAATCATAATAATTTCAAGCAATATCCAGCAATTTTTAAGATTTCTATGAATTTTAAATCATTTTTTAAGAGAACCTTAATGAAGAATTTCAACTTTAATTAGGTTCAAGAGATTTAAAGGATTGGCTTAATCTACAGAAATATTCAAGGATTTTAAAGATTAATAAAGATTAAACCTGTTTTTTGTATAACTTCAAGAAATAAGTTTAATTTTATTTATAATGAATGTATTTTAAATTATTACTAGAAAACTAAATTCTAGGCAATAAAACTTTGAAGGACACATATTTATTTCAAAGAAATTAAGAAATTTTAGAGAATTTCAAAGCATTTTACAAGATTTAAAGAATTTTATTGAATCACCGAGGCTTTATAAGAAGTACAAAGATAAAAAAAAGGTAAAATAAATCAAATGTGTAAATAATTTTTATTTTCCTATATTGAAGCAGCGTCTCTTAGATATACCTGATGTTGGTGGAAGTCACATAGCTAATTTACAAGTTTCACAATATAGCCTTCGTATTGTTCAAATGAAGTAAAAAATTTGGACAATCACGCTCTTACTAAACTTTTCTGTTTTTTACTATTTCTTTTTTTTTAAGTCAAAACAAAAATATGTGCGTCTAATTCAAAAAAAAAGTTTAAAAAGTAAAATTAATTTTCTAGCTAAAAAAATGCATTTTTAACAAGATACGTGAATTCGATATCCAATAGTTCAATCTTCAAAAAATTATTGTTTCGTTTTTTAAAAAAAATTATGTTTTTATTTTTAATGCTAATTTTCACGATTAAAATAAAAGCTACGTGTGATTATCCTAAATAGTAGCGTTTTTCCTAAAATTTTACTTTTTTTTAGCATTTTAACAGTCGTGATTGTTTAAACAAATTCTAAGTATTTGTAACTGCTTTCTTCTATGGTAATGGCAGATAATTGTGGTTTTCTCTGCAATTGAAAAATATTTCTTATATTTCACTAGGTAAAATAATTAATAATTCAATTTAACAAACATAATTGCTTAGAGAATGTATTATTACTAATAATTATCTTCTTTTAGAGCAATTCTAGGAAGTTGTGGGTCTTCTGGAATTAACAGCTCACATTTGATCTTTTAGTTATAATCAATTAATAAATATATTAATAATAACAATAATTTAGACAAAAATGCTCTCGGTGATTTCTTTACAGAAAATTCACATTTAATATGATAAATATAGAAAATTTGAAGAATATTTTGAATATCGGCTTAATTTTAGAAGAATCTATGTTAAAAAAAAAACGAGATGATTCAAATACGACTCTATAACATTTATTTATTATTTGTTCATAATTTAAAAGCTAAAGCAAAGTTAAAAGTTTTAGAAAAACCGCAACTTTTAATGAAGTGGGCAATTTAAATAAAAACCACTAAATTTCTAGTATTATTCAAAGAGAGAATTATTGAAAATATTGATACATTTTTTTAAATTGATTATGTTCGTTAAATTAAACTAATTAATGCTTCAGTCGAATTAAAAGGTAAAAAAAAGTAAAATTGTAGAAAGAACTGTAAAATTCTAGTATTATTTAAGGAGAATATTATTGTAAATAATAGTAATTCCTATTTTATTTAATTGATTATTAACTCCCTCTATCTATGAAGTCGATAATAGGTAGAAAAATTAGGAAAAAACCGCCACTTTGTAATTTTATTCTAAGAGAAAATTGCTTGGTAAAATGATAGTTTTTTTTATGAATTGAAATTGTCTTTTGGTATTTTGAATATAAAATTGTTTAAGCAATAAGGCTTTTACTTTGAAATTTTTTAATTTAAATGAATTCGAAATTTTACAGTTTCATGATCCTATCTTCTATATTTATATAGAATTAAAAATATTTTTTTAAGGGTGCAGTAACATAACTACAATAAACCTAATTAATTATTTTTCAATGAAATTTTATAACTCATTTCAAAACTAATCAAATATTTTTATTGTTATTTCCGGTTTCGCTTTTCAAACTTTTTCTGTTTTCAAATGGTAAGTTACACATTGCGAGATCTTGACATTATTTTTATTTCCGACAAACCTTGATAAGATTTTTCAAAACATTTACAAAGACAAGGCAATTAAAGCAATGATTATTATAATTCTTTAAGTATTTAACTTTCTGCTTAAAAATTCTTAAAGAAAATTTGTGGGACAATTTTTTCATAGTATTTTTGATGAATGAAACATAAATGATGAATCTGATGAATAAAACTGTTTAAAAAACTTTGTAGGACTTTTTAAAAGCTGTAATTGCTCCTTGAGATTTTTTTTTGTATTTTGCGTCGTTCAGCATAAAATTAGAATTTTCTATTGATTAGTTTTTAATGCACAAGACCATAAAGATGAGTCCTATTGGAAAATGGATCAAATAAAATCCTAGAGATTAATCTTTCTTGGTCGAAAATTCAATTTTTTTTTAATATTCTTTTATCTTGGACAGGAAGTTTGCTCCTTTAAATTAAAAATTTGTCTTTCAATTTAAAAATTATCTACTATTAAATGTTGGGTTTAGAATCAATCTTTCTTAGTCAAAAACTCGACTTTTTTATATTCTTTTATCCTGGACAGAAAGTTTACTTTTTGAATTAAGAATTTGTCTTTTAATTCAAAAATTATCTACTATTTAATTTTTTGTTTAAAAGTAATCTCTTCGGTCGAAAATTCGACAACTTTTTTCAACATTCTTGTATCTTGAACAGAACGTTAGCTCGCTTAAAATTAAAAATTTGTCTTACCATTTGAAATATGTGTATTATTAAATTTTTCGTTTAGGATTGTTCTGTTTTGGTTAAAAATACAACTTTATTGTTGAACATTCTTCTATTTTCAACAGAAAGTTTAACCTTTCAAATTTAAAATTTGTGTTCAAATTTGAAAATTATCTACTAGTAAATTTTAAGCTTAGAATTAATCGTTTTTGATCGAAAACTCGACTATTTTTTTTATATTTTTCTGTCCTGGACAAAAAGTTTGGTTTGTTAAATCAAAAATTTGTCTTATATTCGAAAATTATCTGCTATTAAATTTTAGGTCTAGAAACAATCTCTTATGGTTAAAAGTTCAACTATTTTGTTAAACATTCTTTCGTTTTTCGTCAGAAAGTGTAATCGTATAAATTTAAAATTTGTCTTCTAATTTGAAAATGATCTACTATTAAATTTTGGGTTTAGAATAAATCTTTTTTTGGTTAAAAATTCGACTATTTTTTTGATATACTTCTATCTTGCACAAAAAGTTTGATCTTTTGAATAAAAAATTCGTCTTCTAATTTAAAAATTATCTACTATTATATTTCCGGTTCACAATTAATCTTTTTTGGGCGGAAATTCGACTATTTTTTTTAACATTCTTCTATGTTGTACAGAAAATGTACTTTTTCAGATTAAAAATTTGTCTTATAATTTGAAAATTATCTGATATTAAATTTTGGTTCTAGAATTAATTGCTTTTGTTTCAAAATTCAACTATTTCATTATAAATCCTTCTATTGAGACAGATAGTTTGTTTTTTTAAATCAAACAATTCGCTTTTTATTCTGAAAATTATCTACTTATAAATTCTAGCTTCAGAATTAATACCTTTTGGGTACAAATTCAAATATTTTCTTTTAACATTCTTCTGCTCTAAAGAAAAAGTTTACGCTTTTTAAATTTAAAATTCGTCCTTCAAATTGAAATTTATGTTCTTTTAAATTGTTGTTTAGACTTATTCTCTTTTAGTTCAGAATACAACTATTTTGTTTAACATTCTCCTATTTTTGATAGAAAATTTAATTTTATAATTGAAAATTTTTTTTCTGATTTAAAAACTAATTGCTATTAAATTTTGGGTATGGAAAATTTTTAGGTTGAAAATTGGACTATTTTTCATATTCCTCTATCTTGGACAATAAAGTTTGATTTTTTAAAATAAAAATTTGTGTTTTAATTTAAAAATTATTCGATATTAAGTTTCGGGTCTAAAATTAATCTCTTTTAGTTAAATATTCAACTATTTTGTCGAACATTCTTTTTTTGTGCTATTAAATTTTTGGTTTAAAACTAATCTCTATTGGTTGAAAATTTAACTATTTTGTTAAATATTCTTCTATTTCCGAAAGAAAAATTAATCTTTCAAAAAAAAAATTTGTCTTTTTTGGAAGTTATCTACTATTAAATTTAAGGTTTAGAATTATTCTTTTATGGTCGAAAATTCTACCATTTTTTCTTTCATTCTTATATGTTAGACAGGCAGTTAGCTGCTTTGAATGAAAAATTTGTCTTCTAATTCGAAAATTATCTGCTATGAAATTTTGTGTCTAGAATTAATCTCTTTAAGTGAACAATGTAACTACGTTGTTCAACATTTTCTTATTTTATTCAAAAAGTTTGATCTTCTGAATTAAAAATTTGTCTTCTAATTTGAAAATTATCTGCTATTAAATTATATGTTCAAAATTATTCTCTTTAGGGTACAAATTTAACTATTATGGCTTAACATTCTCCTAAGTTAGACAGAAAAATTGCTCTTTTAAAATTAAAACTATGTCTTTCAATTTGAAATTTATGTACTTTCGAATTTTTGGTTCGAAATTGATCTTTTTCGGTTGAAAATTTAACTATTTTGTTGAACATTTTTCTATTTAACAGAAAGTTAAATCTTTCGAATTAAAAATTTGTCTTCTAATTTGAAAATTATGTACTATTAAATTTTAGGCTTAGAATTAATCTTTTGTGGTTGAAAATTAGACAATTTTTTTAAATATTCTTCTATTTTGGAGAGAAAATTTACTCTCTTGAATGAAAAGTTTGTCTTTCAGTTTAAAAATTATCTGCTATTGAATTTAAGGTCCAGTGTTGATCACTTTCATTTTTAAATTCAACTATTTTGTTGAAGCTTCCCCTATTTTTTGTCAGAAAGCTTAATCTTTTTAATTAGAAATTTGTCTTCTAATTTAAAATTTATCTACTATTAAATTGTAGGTTTAGAATTAATCTTTTTTTGTCAAGAAATTGAATTTTGTTTTAACATTCATCTAACTTAGAAAAAAGTACGTTCTACTGAATTAGAAACTTCTCTTTCAATTTAAAAATTATCTGCTATAAAATTTAAGGTTTAGAATTAATCGCTTTTAGTTTAAAATTCAACTATTTTTCTAAACATTCTTCTATTTTTGACAGAAAGTATAATCTTTTAAATTGAACATTTTTCTTAAAATTTAAAAATTGTCTGCTACTTAATTTTGCGTTTAGAATTAATCTTTTTTGGTTGAAAATTGGACTATTTTTTTATATTCTTCCATCTTGGTCAGAAATTTTGCACTTTTGAAATAGAAATTTGTGTTTTTATTTGAAAATTATCTGCTATATAATTTTAGGTGCAGAATAAATCTCTTTTGGTTAAAAATTCAACTGTTTTTTTTTTTAATTTTTCTACTTTCAACAGTAAAATTAATCTTTTAAATTAATAATTTGTCTTCCAATTTTAAAATTATGTACTTTTAATGTTGGGGTTTAGAATTAATCTTCTTTAGTAGAAAATGCTACTGTTTTTTTAACGTTCTTCTATCTTGGACAGAAAGTTGCCTCTTTTGAATAAAAAATTTGTCTTCAAATTTGAAATTTATGTACTATTAAATTTTTGGTTTAGAACTAATCTGTTTTGGTTAAAAATTCAACTATTTTTTTGAACATTCTCCTATTTTCGAAAAAAAAAATTAACCTTAAAAATTAAAAATTTGTCTTCTAATTTAAAAATTATCTTCTATTAAATTTTTGGTTTAGAATTATTCCTTTTTGGTCGAAAATTCGACAATTTTTTAAACATTTTTCTATCTTGGACGAAAAGTTTGCTCTTTTAAACTAAAAATTTGTCTTTTTATTTGAAAATTATCTGATATTTAATTTTTGGTCCAGAATTAATCTCTGTTATTTTAAAATTAAACTATTTTGTTGAATATTCTTCTTTTAGACAGATAGTTTTTAGATTCTCCTATTTTAAACAAAAAGTTTGCTTTCTTAGAATTAAAATTCGTCATTTAATTTGAAATTTATATACTATCAAATTTTTGGTTTAAGACTAATCTTTTTTGGTTAATAATTTACCTATTTTGTTGAATGTTCTTCTATTTTTGAGAAAAAAATTAATCTTTTAAATAGAAAATTCATTTTCTTATTTGAAAGTTATCTAATATTAAATTTTAGGTTTGGAATCATTTTTTTTGGTCGAAAATTGGACTTTTTTTATTCATATATTTTGGACAGAAAGTTAACTATGAGAATTAAAAATGTGTCTTTTAATTTAAAAATGATCTTTTTTTAAGTTTTCTGCGCAGAATTAATCTCCTTAAGTTAAAAATTCAAGTATTTTGTTAAACATCCTTCTATTTTTTTCCTGAAAGTTTAATTTTTTAAATTTAAAATTTGTCTTCTGATTTAAGAATTATTTACTATTAAATTTGAGGTTTAGAATAAATTTTTTGTGGTCGAAAATTCGACTATTTTTTATATTCTTCTATCTTGGACAGAAATTTTGCGCTTTTAAATTAAAAGTTTGTCTTTTAATTTAAAAATTATCTGCTATTTAATTTTTGGTCCAGTATTAATTACTTTTAGTTAAAAATTCAACTATTTTGTTAAACATTCTTCTATTTTTCGTCAGAAAGTTTATTCCTTTAAATTAATTATTTGTCTTTTAATTTGAAAATTATCAACTATTGAAATTTAGGTTTAGAATTAATCTTTTTTGGTCGAAAATTCGACTTTTTTAACATTCTTTTGTTTTAGATGAAGAGTTTACTTTTTTAAATTGAAAATTTGTCTTTTAATTAAAAATTATCTGCTATTAACTTCTGGGTCCAGAATCAATCTTTGTTGGTTTAAATTTAAACTATTTTATTTAACGTTCCTCTATTCAGACAGATAGTACGTTCTTTTAAATTGAGAACTCCCTTTTTTTTGAAAATTATCTACTAATAAATCATAGGTACAGAATTCATCTTTTTTGAGTACAAATTTGTATATTTTGTTTCAACATTCTTTTATTCGAGATAGAGAGTTTGCTCTTTTAAAATAAAAAATTCATCTTTAAATTTAAAATTTATGTTCTTTTGAATTTTTGGTTTAGAATTAATCTCTTTTAGTTAAAAATTTAACTATTTTGTCAAACATTCTTCTATTTTCGACAGAAAGTTTAATCTTTTAAATTAGAAATTTGTCTTTTAATTTGAAAATTATATGCTATTGAGTTTTGGGTTTAATATTAATTTTTTTGTTTGTTAAAAATTGGACTATTTATTTTTGTATTCTTTCATTTTGTACAGAAATTCTGCTCTTTTGAAATAGAAATTTGTGTTTTCATTTGAAAATTATCTGCTATATAATTTTAGGTCAGGAATAAATCTCTTTTCGTTAAAAGTTCAACTATTTTTTATATTTTTTTTTACTTTTAACATAAAAATTAAGCTTTGAAATGAGGAATTTGTCTTCTAATTTGAAAATTATCTACTATTAAATTTGGGGTTGAGAATTGATCTTTATTGGTAAGAAATTCGACTTTTTTTCAACATTCTTCTATGTTGGACAAAAAGTTTGCTCGTTTTAAATTAAAATTCTTCATTCAATTTGGAATTTACGCACTATTACATTTTTGGTTTAAAACTAATTTTTTTTGGGTAAAAATTCAACTATTTTGTTAAATATTCTTCTATTTTCGACAGAAAAATTAATCTTTTAAATGAAAAATTTGTCTTTTTATTTGAAAGTTATCTACTATTAAATTTTAGGTTTAGAATTATTCTTTTTTGGTCAAGAATTCGAGTATAGAAAGAAAGTAAGCTCTTTAGAATTTGAAATTTGTCTTTTAATTTGAAAATAATCTGCTATTAAATTTTGTGTCTAAAATTAATTTTTAAGTTAAAAATTTAAGAATTTTGTTAAATATTTTTCTATTTTTCTTTAGACAGTATAATCTTCTGAATTAAAAATTTGTCTTCTAATTTCAAAAATTGTCTGTTTTTAAATTATAAATTCAGAAATAATCTCTTTTGAATACAAATTTAACTATTTTGTCTCAACATTCTTCTAATTGAGACAGAAAGTTTGCTTTTTCAAAATTAAAACTTCGTCTTTCAATTTGAAATTTATGTACTATCAAATTTTTGGTTTAAAATTAATCTCTTCTGGTTAAAAATTCAACGATTTTGTTAAACATTATTATATTTTTAACAAAAAGTGTAATCTTTTGAATTAAAAATTTGTCTTCTTATTTGAAAATTATTTACTATTAAATTTTAAGTTGAGAATTAATCTTTTATGTCCGAAAATTGGACTATTTTCGAAACATTCTCTTATCTTGAAAAGAAAGTTTGCTCTTTTGAATTAAGAATTGGTCTTGAAATTAAAAAATTATTTGCTATTAATAACAATAATGATAATAACAATATATCTTTATTAGGATAAATATTGGGTCAAAAATAAATCTTGTTTGTCCAGAAATAATTTCTTTTGTTTAAAAATTCAACTATTTCGTTAAAAATTCTTCTATTTGGAGAGATAGTTTGATCTTTTAAGTCAAAAACTCGTCTTTTGTTTTGAAAATTATCTACTCTTAAACTATAGGTTTAGAATTTATTTCTTTTGAGTACAAATTCAACTATTTTGTTTTGACATTGTTCTACTTTAGACAAAAAGTTTGATCTTTTAAATTAAAAGTTCGTCTTTTAATTTTGAATTTATGTACTATTGAATTTTTAGTTCCAAATTAATCTCTTTTGGTTAAAAATTCAACTATTTTGTTAAATATTATTTTATTTTTAACAAGAAGTTTAATCTTTCAAATTAAAAATTTGTCTTGTAATTTGAAAATTATTTATTATTCAATTTTGGGCCTAAAATTAATCTTCTTTGGTCGAAAATTAGACTATTTTTCAAACATTCTATTATCTTGAAAAAAAGTTTTTTTTTTCAAATTAAAAATTAGCCTTTTGATTTAAAAATTATCTGCTATTAAATTTTCAGAATAGAATTAATCTCTTTTTAGTTAAAAATTTAACTATTTTGTTGAGCATTCTTCTATTTGGACCGATCGTACGATCTTTCAAATAGAAAATTCGTTTTGAAATCATCTCTTTTAGGTACAGATTTAACTTCATTGTTTAAACATTCTTCTATTTTAGACACAAGGTTTTCTCTTTTGAATTAAAAAGTCGTCTTTCAATTTGAAATTCATGTACTATTTAAATAATAGGTTTAGAACTCATCCCTTTTTCCTAAAAATTAAATCATTTTGTTAAATATTCTTTCAATATGTTAGAGAGTTTAATCTTTTAAATCAAAAATTTGTCTTTTAATTTAAAAATTATCTTACAATAAATTTAGGGTCCAAAATTAATCTCTTTTGGTTAAAAATTTGACTATTTTGTTGAACATTCTTTTATTTAAACAAATGGTTTGATCTTTCATGTCAAAAATTCGCCTTTTGTTTTGAAAATTACCTACTCTTCAACTATAAGGTCAGAATTATCTCTTTTGAGTACAAATTCAACTATTTTCTCTAAACGTTTTTCTTATTTAAATAAAAAGTTTGCTCTTTTGAAAAAACAATTTGTCTTTCAATTCAAAATTAATGTAGTATTACATTTTTGGTTTAGCACTTATCTCTTTTGTTTAACAAATTAACTATTTTGTTGTCCATTCTTCTATTTTTGACAGAAAAATTAATTTTTAAAATTAAAAATTTGTCTTCTAATTTAAAAATTATCTACCATTACGTTTTGAGTTTAGAATTATTAATTTTTTTGGTCAAAAATTTGATTATTTTGTTAACATTTTTTTATCTTAGACAGAAATTTTGTTCTTCAAAATCAATAATTCTTTTTTCAATTCGAAAGTTATATAGTATTAAATTATTGGTTTAGCCCTTTTGAATAAAAAATTCTTTCTTTTAATTTGAAATTGATCTACTATTGAATTGAAGGTTTAGAATTAGTCTCTTCTAGGTACAAATTCAACTATTTTGTTTCAAGATTCTCCTATTTAAAAAAAAAGTTTGCTCTTTTGAAATTAAGATTCTTTATTTAATTTAAAATGTATGCACTATTACATTTTTAGTTTAAAACTAATCTCTTTTAGTTAAAAATTAAATTATTTCGTTAAATATTCTTTAATTTTTGACAGAAAAATAAATCTTCTTAATAAAAAATTTGTTTTCTAATTTGAGAATTATCTACCATTAAGTTTTGGGTTTAGAATTATACTTTTCTGGTCGGAAATTCGACAATTTTTTCAACATTCTTCTGTCTTGGACAAAAAGTTTGCTCTTTTGGAATAAAAATTCGTTTTTCAAATTGAAATTTATCTACTACTAGATTTTCGGTTTAGAACTAATCTCTTTTGGTTAAAAATTTATCTATTTTTTCAATATTCTTTTAATTTAGACGGAAAGTTTGCCCTTTTGAATTAAAATTTTTTTTTTTTTGAAATTCATGTACTAATAAATTTTTGGTCAGAACTAATTTTTTCTGGTTAAATATTTAAATATTTTGTTAAACATTTTTCTATTTTCGACAGAAAAATTAATCTTTCAAATTAAAAATTTGTCTTCTAATTTGAAAATTAGCTACTATTAAGTTTTAGGTCAGAAAGTTTGCTCCTTCGAACTAAAAATTCGTCTTTTAATTAAAAAATCATCTGCTATTAAATTGCGTTCCAGAATGAATCTCCTTTGGTTGAAAGTTAAGCTATTTCGTTAAACAGTCATTTATTTTGATAGATAACTCGAACTTTTAAATAAAAAATTTGTTTAGGTTGAAAATTCAACTATTTTGTTGAATATTGATATTTTTATTTGAAAATTCATCTTTTTCTGTAAAGTTTCACCTTTTTTTGGTTATAAATGCAACTCTCTTGTTAACAATCAATCTGTTTCGTTTGAAAATTAAACATTTTGTTAAAAATTAAATTATTTTCTAAAAAATTCTTATTTTTCTATAGTTAATTCTAAAACTAATATAATCCTTCTATTGTTATTTCGGGTTTTCCTCTTGAAAAGTTTTGTGTTTTCTAATTATAAAGTACACATTGCCTGATCTAGAAATCATTATTTTTTCCGACGAACCGTGATATGTGTTTTTAACACATTTATGGAAACGAGAAAATGAGATCAATGACTTTTATAATTCTTCAAGTACATTTCCAGCTTCCTGCTAACTATTTGCGCCGAATCTTGATAACCTACTTATCATGTTTTGAACATGTTATATATGTCAGTCGTAAAAACGACAACTATCATTTTTTAAGTTTTGTTTCTTATCAGATATCGTTATTCCTGAAAAAAATTATTATTGGGAGAAGATTGTCATAAGGTTACGTTTTTAAAATAATGGGAAAAGTATCATTCTCTTTCTTATTAGGTAAGTTTTCGAAACACATTTTTTAATGTGCATTTATTTTCTGAGCTACTTCACAACAAAAGGATACAATCTTTTCTTTCGACCTTCTTTCCTATCTTGCGTTGTTATGCTAAAAAGAGCATTTTTCAAAGCATTTTTGATGGGTAAAACAAATATCCCTGCAAGTCCTTCTTCAAATTTTTCATGTATCTCGTGTGTTTTGGCGTAATATTAAAATTTTCGATTTTTTCGATTTTTCGTCGTGTGCCTCAGAATTTAAATTAAAATTTTTTTATTTATTTATAGTCTTTTTGATAAGTAAAACCAAAGTGGCATGTCTTGTCAAGGAAGAGTCGAGAAAAAAATTAAAGGTCTTTCACAAAACTACAATGTTTTCTTTGAACTTGTTTACGTGTCTGTCTTTGTTTGGCACAAAATTGGAATATTGGATTTTTAGATAGCATTTCTGCTGAATATATATACAGGGTGAGGGAAAAGTATGGAAACCACAGAAAATTTTAGAAAATTTAAAATAGAAAATTAAAATTAACATGAAGTCTTTAGTAATTTTTCCCGGGGAATTTAA
>JAUELO010467065.1:0-12097 GCA_032357855.1 Amphibolips quercusostensackenii
TATGATGCAAAATGATACCATGAGGTGCAATACAATAAATATGATACAACATGGCACAATATAATACAGTATTGTACAATATAATGCACTATCGTACTATATGATACAGTATGATATAATATGATTGAATGTGATACATTATGATACAAGATCATATGATATGATACAATATGATGCAATAAGATACATTACGAAATAATATCACACAATTTGATACAGTATGATATGATATACAGCATGCCGTACCAAGTTAGACTATGATACACTATAATGATGCATTATGATGCTATATGATACAACATAATACCATATCATATGAAGTTATCACTTCTGCCTGGCGTCCCACTACCTTGAATTTAAATTATTTTTTTTTGTGTTCAGTACGGTTATATTATTAATATGGTATAATTTATTTTTTGTTCATTACAGAATAAATAAAGAGTTTTGAAGGCACTTTTTGTAAATTGTACCGCTAATATAAAATGTAAAAGTATACATTTCTTGTGAAATTTAACTCAAAAATTATAAAAATTATTTGTTGAACATTTCGATGTTAATTCAGTTTCAGAATAAAAATGAGTCATGGCCATACAACGGATATATTAACTCGGTTTTTGAGTGTACACCAAATTTCAAAAGGTTACTAAACATTTCATAAGGTTTCAAAAAATTTAATAAAGATTTCAAATAATTTAATGATTTCTTCGAATACAAAAGACTTCCCAAAGTTTTTAAAACTTTTATAAGATTTCAAAACATTTCAATGATTTTGAACGATTTTAAAGTTCTGCAGAAAATTTCAAAAGATTTTGCGTAGATTTCAAAGATTTCAAAAATGTCAAAGATTTAAAAAAAGGCGTGTACACTAGATTTAAAAGATTTCATAAAAATTCCCAAAGATTTCGAACATTACATATAGATTTAAAAGATTTAAAAGATTTGATGAAACAGGTGTGTACACCAGTTTAAAAAGATTTCACAAAGATTTCGAACAATTCACAAAGATTTTAAAGTTTTTTAAAAATTTCAAATATTACCCATTTCAAATAAATGCAAAGGCTTTTAGAAATATTTCACAAATATTTATAAGATTTTATAATAATTTCATAAAGGTTTCAAAAGAATACAAGAATTACAAAAAATTTTTTAAATATTCGCAATTTTTTAGAAGATTTCGAAAGATTTCACAAAAAATTTTTATATTTTAATGAATTTACACGAATACAAAAGATTTCAGAAAGATTTCACCAATATTTTAAAGAATTCCTAAGGATTTCAAAAGATTTCAACAATGGTACAGTACACCAGATTTTGAATATTTCAAAACCTTAAAAGATTTTAAACGATTTTAATTTTCATTTGGAAGATTTCAGAAAGTTTCATAAATATTTTAAATATTCCAGTGAATTCAAACGAATAAAAAAATATTTTAGAAAGATCTCACAAATATTTCAAAAATGTTGTAAAGATTTTAAAAGATTTCAAAAATTTTCTCAAAGACTTGAAAGATTTCAAAGATTTTCAAAACTTTTTAAAGATTTGAAAAGGTTTTTCAAAGATTTTAAATATTTCAAGAGATTTCAACAATGCCTAAAGATTTTAAAATATTTTAAAGATTTGGCAAAGATTTAAAAAATTTTAAGAATTTCAAAGATTTCAAAGATCTCAAAGATTTTAGAAAATTTTTTAAAGATTCCAAAATATTACTAAAAAATTTCACAAAGATTTTATGTACTTCAAAAAATTTCACCGAATTCACAAAGATTCCAAAAGATTTCAAAGATTTCACAAACATTTGAAGGATTTCAAAGAATTACAAATTTGTTTAAAGATTTGTAAAGGCTTTTTAAAGATTTTAAATACTTAGAGATTTCAACAAATTCTCACAGATTTCAAAAGATTTAAAGATTTTACAATTATTTTAAAATATTCCAAAAGATTGCTAAACAAATTTTACAAAGATTTTAAATACTTAAAGAGATTTTAACGAACTCCTAAAAATTTTAATATTTCACAAAGATTAAAGGATTTCAAAGATTTATCTTTTTTTTCAAAGATTTCAAAAGGGTTTTCAACGATCTTGAATTCTTCTAGAGATTTAAACGAATGCCTAAAGATTTCGAAAGCTTTTAATGATTTCACGAAGATTTCAAGAATTTCAAAGATTTTAACAAATTTTTAAAAGACACCAAAAGATTTTTTAAAAGATTTTAAACACTTCAAAAGATTTTACCGAACTCACAAAGAATTCAAAAGATTTTTAAGATTTCACAAAGATTTCAAGAATTTAAGGATTTCAAAGATTTTATAAAATTTTTACAAGTTTCTAAGAGATTGCTTAAAAATTTCACAAAGATTTTAAATGTGTCAAAAGATTTTAACGAATTCACAAAGATTTCAACAGATTTTAAAGATTACACAAAAATGTTAAGGATTTCAAAGACTCAAAAAGTTTTTTACAGATATTAAATACCTCCAGAGATTTTAATAAGTTTTTAAAGATTTCAAAAGATTTTAAAGATTTCACAAAGATTAAACCATTTTAAGAATTTTAAAGATTTAAAAAGATTTCTCAAAGATTTTAAATACGTAAAGAGATTTCGACGAATTTCTAAAGATTTCAAAAGATTTTAAAGTTTTTATAGAGGTTACACAATTTTAAAGAATTTCAAAGATTTCTAGGATCTCAAAGGTTTCACAATTTTTTTTAAGATTTCAAAAGCTTGCCAAAAAAAATGTCACAAAGATTTTAAATACCTCAAAAGATTTCATCAAATTCTCAAAGATTTCAAAATATTTTAAAGATTTCACAAAAATTTCAAGGATTTCAAGATTTTAAAAATTTTTTTAAAATTTTAAAAGTTTTCTCAAAGATTTTAAATACTTCAAGATATCTTAATGAATTCGTAAAGATTTCCAACGATTTTAAAGATTTCACAAAGATGAAACAATTTTGAAGTATTTAAAAGATTTCAAGGATTAAAAAAATTTTACAGAATTTTTTAACAATTCCAAAAGATTGCTTATTTCATCGAATTCACAAAGATTTCAAAGATTTCAAGGACTTCAAAGATATATTTTTTTTTCAATTTAAAAAGGTTTCTTAAAAGATTTTTAATAATTCAAGAGATTTCAGCGAAACCCTTAATATTTTTAATGATTTTAAAGGTTTCCAAAGATTTTAAAGATTTCAAAAGTTTTATGAATTTCAAAGATTTTACAAAAATTTTTAAAGTTTCCAAAAGATTGATAAAAAAATGTCACACAGATTTTTAATACTTCAAAAGATTTCACCGAATTCACAAAGGTTTCAAAACATTTTAAAGGTTTCACAAAGATTTCAAGGATTTCAATGATCTAAAAATTTTTTTCAAGATTTAAAAAGTTTTCTCAAAGATTTTAAATACTTTAAGAGATTTCAACGAATTTTGAAGGATTTCAAAAGATTTGAAAGATTTCATAAAGGTTACATAATTTTAAAGAATTTCAAAGATATCAGGGATTTTAAAGGTTCCACAATTTTTTATAAGGATGTCAAAAGACTGCCAAAAAATTTCACAAAGATTTTAAATACCTCAAAAGATTTCAACAAATTCTCAAAGACTTAAAAATATTTGAAAGATTTCACAAAAATTTCAAGGATTTCAAGATTTAAAAAATTTTTTAAAGATTAGAAAAATTTTCTCAAAGATTTTAAATACTTTAAGATATTTCAACGAATTCGTAAAGACTACAAACGATTTTAAAGATTTTGCAAGGATTAAATAATTTTGAAGTATTTAAAAGATTTCAAGTATTTCAAAAATTTTACAAAATTTTTTAACGATTTTAAAAGATTGCTAATTTCATCGAATTTATAAAGATTTCAAAAGATTTTTAATATTTCACAAAGATTTCAAAGATTTCTAGGACTTCGAAGATACATTTTTTTTTAATTTAAAAAGGTTTCTCAAAATATTTTAAATACTTCAAGACATTTCAAAGAATTCCTTAAGATTTCAAAAGATTTGAAAGATTTCACTAATAGCTCAAAAACTTCAAGAATTTCAAAGATTTTACAAAAATGTGAAAAGATTACAAAAGATTGATAAAAAATTTCACACAGATTTTAAATACTTGAAAAGATTTCAACGAATTCACAAAGATTTCTGATATTTTAATGATTTCAAATTAACCCCAAAGATTTAAGAAAGGTTTTACAAATATTTCATAGATTTGATCGAATTTTCATAAAGATCTCAAAAGAATACAAGAATTTTAAAGATTTTAGAAAGGGTACAATACACCAAATTTTAAATATTACAAGCCGTTTCAAATATTTTAGGAGATTTCAAAAGATTTCACGAAGATTTTGAATATTCCAGTGATTTTAAGATTTTAAGAATTTCAGATTTCAAAAAGGATACAGTACACCAGATTTAAAATATTTTAAATCATTTTAAAGATTTTAATTTTAAAGGATTCCAAAAGATTTTTTCAAAGATTTCAAGCATTTCTTAGATTTGGAAAAGACGTGCACACTACATTTCATAGATTTCACAAATATGTCAAGGATTTCAAAAATTTTTCAAAAATTTTAAAAGATTTCAAAATATTTTTTTAAGATTTCAAGTATTTCCAAGATTTGAAAAAAGTGCGTATACCAGATTTCAAAGATTTCACAAAAATTTCGAACTTTTCGCAAAGATTTAAAAACTTTTAACAAATTTAAAGAATTTTAAAGTTTTTAAAAGGGTATTAGATTTCGAAGATTTGGAAAATATTTCAAGGATTTAAATCGATTTCAAAATTGTTTAAAAGCTTCGTGATATTTCAGCAAGATTTCAAATATCTCAATGATTTCAAATTAATGCAAAAGGTTTCATAAATATTTTAAAAATTTCATAACAATTTCATAAAGATATTTAAAAAATTCAAGAATTATTATTTATTATTGATATTTGACGAGTATTCAAGTATTATTTTTTTAATTTTAAATTGTTGAAACAATTTTTGTTTGTTCAAACAATTGTTTCCCCCTGTAATTAGTGAACAATTATTATCTTTCGGAATAAGGTATAAAAAGTTTATGAGTGTCAAGAGTAGTAGTGCTTGTTTAACATATTTTATAATTATTCAAACAATTTTTATTTGTTTTAGCCAATTTTTCTCTCTGAATTCGTAAAAAGTTATTATTTTCTGGAAATAATGGCACCTTTAAAGAATGTTGAGACCAATATATTTTTAAAGGATATTTTGTATTTATTTAAACAATTTCTACTTGTTTAAACCATTTTTTACCCTGTGAAGCGAGAAAAATTATTATTATCTGGAATTAATAACGCAATTAACGGATCTTGAGAATGGTATTTTTTTAAAAGGATATTTAGTAATTTTTAACAATTTTAATTGGTTTAAACAACTTCTTTCTCTGTAAATCGTGAAAAATTATTTTTTTCTGCAATCAATGACACAATTAACGAAGGTTAAGAATAATATTTTTTTATTTGAGATATTTTTCAATTATTTAAACAATTAATAACAATCAGTCACTTGCGCTTGTTCATAGGGCATGTAAAGTCTAGATTTTATGAATCTCTTACACCATGTCGTTTAATATTTGATATATTCTCATCTCAGAACTTATACCCTATATTGTTTGAACAATAATAATTTGTTTTAAAAATTAAAATATTCTTTAAAAGTATATTGCTCGAAACATTTTTTAATTGTCATTATTTCTTCATAATAATAACTTTAAACGATTTCAGAGAGAAAAAATTGTTTAAACAAATGCAAATTGTTTTAATAATTAGCAAATATGTTAAACAAGAACTACTACTCTTGACATTGATCAACTTTTTATAATTTATTCCGAAAGATCATTTTTCACTAATTACAGGGGGAAAAATTTTTTGAATAAAACATTGTTTAAACAATTTAAAATTGAATGAATTTGATAGAAAATTGCTATTTTGCATTTTTAGGGGCATTTTCCGAGCACAATAAAATAGGATTGTAGATGAAAAAATTTAATGTTATTGGGTGCAAAATATTTCTTGAATACTCCTTAAGAGGTGACCATACTTTAATTCACAAAAAGTTTGTAAGTACTTCTTTTTTCTTTTTTTTTTTAATGGAGCTTTTTCTATTTAAAACTTCATGTTCATTTCAAAAGCCCAGGAGCACGGGTTAACATATAAAAAATTACGGAATTTTTTTTCCGGAAAACAAGCAAATTAACCTGCTTGGTTGAAAATTCCTTACTTTAATTTTAATTTTAATTTAATCTTTTCGATTGAAACTTCATTCTTTAGTTGGAAATGATTTTATTTGCTTAAAAACTTATTTCTCTATTTAACAATTTAACCATTGTATTTTTTGTTGAATGTTTATCTTTTTTATTTGAAAATTTGTCTATTTTGTTGAAAATTTGTCTTTTTTTTTGGTAGAAAATTAACTTATTTTGTTAAAAATTAGTTTTATTTGTGTAGAAAATAAATTTTTTAACTGTAAATTTAACTATTTCATTTTTGGTTTAAAATGAATCAGTTTTAGTTGAAAATTGATCGTTCTTAGTTGAAAATTGCACTTTTTTTTATTGAAAATGCACATCTTTTGGTAGAAAACTTATCTTAATTAATTAAAAGTGAATCTTTTTTGTTGAAAATTCATCTTTTTGGTTTAAAAATTCTATTATTTGAGTAGAAAATTCCACTATTTAGTTGACATTTTTTTCCTTTCTTAACTGGAAAATCTTTCTGATTTGAAAATTGAACTCTTTGGTTGAAAATTCGTCTTTTTGGTTTGTAAATTCATCGCCTGGTAGGAATTTTATCTTTTTTTTTTAAATGCAACTATTTCGTTAAACAATAATCTGTTTTGGTTGAAGATTCAACTATTTTCTCACTATTATTTATATATTATTATTGTATTCGTCTTTTTTGGTTAAATTAAATTTTTTTTTATTTAAAATAAAAATCTTCTTTGTTTGCATTATACTGTTTTTTATTTACAATTAAAGTATGTCTTTTGGTAGAAAGATTAACTATTATGTTCGTTCTAGTTTAAAACTTATAACTTTGATTAAAAAATTTTTTTTGTTAAAAATTAATTTTTTTAACTAAAAATATAACTATTCCATTTTTAGTTATAAAATTATCTTTTTTATTTGAAAATCCAAATATTTGATTAAAAATTTAACTATGTTGTAGAAAATTAAGTTATTATGTTGAAAAGCAGCCTTTTTTTTTGTTTGAAAATTTGACCATTTGGATGAAAATCAAATCATTTGGTTAAAAATTCAACTATTTTGTTGAGAATTCGTCCCTTTTTCTTTAAATTTCATTTGGTTTGGTAAAAAAAATTTACTGTTCGGTTGATATATTTTTTTCATTCATCATTGTAGATTTAAATTCAGCTATTTGGTTTAATATTCAACTATTTATTTGAAAATTAAATCATTTTGTTGGAAATTCAACTATTTTGGTAAAAAGTAATATTTTTATTAAAAATTCGTCTCTTTTGCATAAAATTTCTACAATGTCTAGAATTAATTTTTTTTTTAATAAAAATTCAACCGTTTAGTTTTAAAAACCCGTTTTCTTGGTTGTAAATTAACTTTATGTGTTAAAAATTCATCGTTTTGTTAAAAATATTCCACTAGTTGGTTGAAAATTCAACTATTTGGTTTAATATTCAACTATTTGGTTAAATATTCAACTATTTCGTTGAAAATTAAATCATTTTGTTGAAAATTCAGCTATTTTTGACTGAAGCTTAATTTTTTGTTTGAAAATTCCACCGTTTTATTAAAAAATCATCTTTTTTTGTATAAAAAATATATTATTTTGTAAAAAATTCGTCCTGTTTGCTTAAAATTTAATCTTTTTTGGTAAATAGTTGCTACAGTTTGGTCAATAATTAATTTTTCTGTAGTGAAAATTCAACTATCTTAATTGAAAATGTTTGATTTAAAATTGAAATTATTTAAATTAAAATTCAGATGTTTGAAAAATCATCTTTCTTGGTTGAAAATGAAATTTGTTGTTGAAAATTCGTCTTTTTGGGTTTAAAAGTAAACTTTTTTTGTTTGAAAATTCAATCATTTGATTAAAAATTAATCTTTGTTGGTTGAAAATTCTACTATTTTGTTTAAAATTCAACTATTTTGTTGAAAGTTTGTCTCTTTTGCTTGAAATTTCATTATTGTTGGTAAAAAAATTCTACTGGTAATTTTTTTAATTTGAAAATTTAATTATTTGGTTCAAAATTCATCTTTTTTGGTCGAAAATTCAACATTGGATATTTTAATAAACTTACAAATATTGACAATTCAATATTTTGAAGTTATGAAAAAAAATCTAAATAATTTAAAATTTAAAAATTTTCAACAGAAGGATCTGCAAGGTTGAAAGCAATTTTTTTTGATTCGCAGAATTTATAAAAAAAATTTTTAATCATTTTAAAAAATGTTTAAAAGTTTCAACAAAATTTTAAAAAGTAATTTGAATTTTGAAAATATTACAAATAATGTCAAAAAATGTATATTTTTGGAGATTTTGAAATAAAGTTTTGAGGCTTTCTGAAAATTTCAAAATAATAATAACCAATTGTTAAAATTGTAAAAAGATTTCAAAAATCCTCAAAAATTAATCTGGAAGATTTGAAGAAATTTTTTTATTTTGCAGCATTTGTTAAAAATTTTAAGAAAAATGCGAATCTTTTCAAAAGTTATTCAGCTAAAATCGTTAAATAATTTAAAATTTTAAAAATTTTTTAAAATTTTAAAGAAAGTGTAGATTTTTGAAGATTTTAATAAATATTCAACTATTTGGTTGAAAATTCGACTAATTTGTGAAAAATTTCATTATTTGGTTGAAAATTCAACTATTGTGTTCAAAATTAATTTTTTGTTGAAAATTTGTCTCTTTTGCATAAGATTTATACAATTTGGTTGTTAATGCGAATGTTTGGCCTTAAATTAAAATGTTAAAAATAAAAATTTAGCTTTTCCATTAAAAAATCATATTTTTTGGTTGAAAAATTTTTTGTTGAAAATTCATCTTTTTGTGTTTAAAAGTCAACTTTTTTTAAGTTTAATTTTTTTTTGAAAATTCAACCATTTGATTAAAAATTAATCTTTGTTGGTTGGAAATTCAACTGTTTGGTTTAAAATTTAACTATTTTGTTAAAAGTTCGTCCCTTTTGCTTGGAATTTCATCTTTCTTGATAAATAAATTTTACTGTTTATTTAATAATTAATTTTTTTTAATTTGAAAATTTAACTATTTGGTTGAAAATTCATCTTTTCGGTCGAAAATTCAACTATTTGTTTAAAAATCTAACTATTATTTAAGTTAATTTTTTTTGTTGAAAATTAGACCATTTGATTGAAAATTAATCTTTGTTAATTAAAAATTAAACTATTTTGTTGAAAATTTGTCACTTTAGCTTGAAATTTCATATTTTTTGGTCAAATTATTCTTGGTTGGTTGATAATCAATTTTTTTGTTGAAAACTCATCTTTGCAGATTGTGAATTCAACTATTTGGTAAAATAATTGAACTATTTCGTAATAATATTCTACATTTTGATAGAAAATTCAATTATTTAGTTAAAACTTTAATTATTTTGTTAAAAGTTCGTCTATTTTGCTTCGAGTTTCGTCTCTCTTGCTAAAATTGTCATCTTTTTTGGTAAAAAAATTCTACTGTTTGGTTGATAAATCATTATTTTAATTTGAAGATTTAACTATTCGGTTAAAAGTTCATTTTTTTTGTCGAAAATTCAACTATTTGGTTGAAAATCCAACTATTTTTTTCAAGTAAAATTTTTTTTTTAATTCGACCATTTGATTGAAAATTAATCTTTGTTGGTTAAAAATTCAGCTATTATGTTAAAAAATCCTCTTTCTTGGTTGCAAATAAACTTTATTTGTTAAAAATTCATCGTTTTAGTAAAAATATTATACTATTTGGTTAAAAATTCAATCATAATGTTGAAAATCCAACTATTCTGTTAAAAAGTCTTCTTTTTTGATGAAAATTCTTGTCTTTTACATAAAATTTCTACAATTTAATTGTAAATGCAAATTTTTGGTATATAATTACAACTTTTTTGAATGAAAATTCAACTGTTTGTTTGAAAAATCATTTTTCTTGGCTGAAAATGAACTTTTTTGTTGAAAACTCGTCTTTTTGGGTTTAAAAGGCAACTTTTTTTCAAGATTCATTTTTGTTTGAAAATTCAAGTGTTTAGTTTAAAATTTAACTATTTTGTTAAAAGTTCGTCACTTTTGATTAAAGTTTCATCCTTTTTGTTAAAAAATGCTACTGTTTGATAATTAATTTTTTTTTTGGAAATTCATTTTTGTAGATTTTAAATTCAACTATTTGGTAAAAGAAATGTCCTGTTGAGAATTAAAATATTTTGTTGAAAATTCGTCACTTTTGCTTGAAATTTAATCTTTTTTGGTAAAATAATTTTACCGTTTGGTTGATAATTAAAATTTTTAGTTTGAAATTTAACTTTTTTCCAAAAGATTTGACTTTTCAGCTTGAAAAAAAATGATCATTTTTGGAAAAAAGAATCTGCTGCTTGGTTAATAATAAATTTTTTTTTGTTGGAAATTCATCTTTGTGGATTGTGAATTCAACTATTTGGTAAAAGAATTCAACTATTTCGTAAAAATATTTTACTACTTGATAGAAAATTTAATTATTAAGTTGAAACTTTAACTATTTTTTTGAAAGTTCGTTTATTTTGCTTCAAATCTCGTCCCTCTTGCTTGAAATCTCATCTTTTTTGGTAAAAAAAATTCTACTGTTTGGTTGATAATTAATTTTTTTAATTTGAAAATTTAACTATTTGGTTAAAAATTCATCTTTTTTGGTCGAAAATTCAACTATTTAGTTGAAAATCCAACTATTTTTTTTGAGTAAATTTTTATTTAATTCGACCATTTGATTGAAAATTAATCTTTGTTGTTTGAAAATTTAACTATTTTGTTAAAAACTCATCATTTTTGATGAAAATTCATCACTTTTGCATCAAATTTCATTTATTTGGTTGTAAGTGCAAATGTTTGATCTAAAATTAAAATTTATTACCATAAAAATTTAACTATTTGGTTGAAAAACCATCTTTCTTGGTTAAAAATGAACTTTTTCGTTGAAAATTCATGTGTTTGGAATTAAAAGTGAACTGTTTTTTTCAAGTTAAATTTTTTTGTTTGAAAATTCGACCATTTGATTGAAAATCAATCTTTATTTGTTGACATTTCAACTATTTGTTTGAAAATTCGTTCCTTTTGCATTAAATTTCATCTTTTTTGGTAAAAATATTCTGTTTGGTTGAAAATTCAATTATTTTATTGAAAATTGAACCATTTTGTTTAAAAGTCATCATTTTTTTTTAATTCGTTTCTTTTGCATAAAGTTTCAACTATTTGGTTGTAAATATGTACAAATTTTTGATCTACAATTAAATTTTAAAATAAAAGTTTAATTGTTTGGTTGAAAATTCATCTTGTTGGCTTCAATAGTCAAAAGTTTTCTAAAAAAATTATATTTTTAAGCTATAACAGTCGAATTCTTTTTTTGAAAATTCATCGCAAATCTTTTAAAAAGTTATTTAGCTAAAATCGGCAAATAATTGAAAATTTTAAAGAAAAAATTTTTTAACAAAGCATAGATTTTTGAAGATTTCAATAAATAGTCAACTATTTGTTTAAAAATTCGACTGATTTTATGAAAATTTTATTATTTTGTTGAAAATTCAATTATTCGGTTGAAAATTCAACTATTGTGTTCAAAATTCATTTTTTGTTGAAAATTTGTCTCTTTTGCATAAGATTTCTACAATTTGGTTGTCAATGCGAATGTTTGGTCTAAATTAAAAATATTAAAAAGTAAAATTTAGCTGTTCGATTGAAAAATCATATTTTTTGGTTAAAAATGAAATTTTTTGTTAAAAATTCAGCTTTTTGGGTTTAAAAGTCAACTTTTTTTAAGTCTTGTTGAGAGTTAAAATATTTTTTCGAAAATTCGTCACTTTTGCTTGAAATTTCATCTTGGTAAAATAATTTTACTGTTTGGTTGATAATTAATTTTTTTAT
>JAUELO010467105.1:0-12094 GCA_032357855.1 Amphibolips quercusostensackenii
AAGATAGGGGTTGATCAAGAAATCAAAACAGAATAAATGGTGTGAAATGATGAAAAAATATGGAATACCAAAGCATTTAGAAAAGAGATAGGGGATAGAAAATGAACCAGAATATTAAAATCTAGATTGAAAAATAAGGACTAGGAGGTAATGTATAGGGAAAAGGAAGAAAACAGAAAGTGCAGAATATGTGAGTGGGAAGAGGAAGCACGACAGCATGTATGGGATGGATGTAGAAGAGGAATGGAAGGTCAAGGAAGTTGGCAAAAGAATGTGATCAAGATTCTGGGGGAGGCTAGAATAGGTGAGAAGTGGATGAAGGAGTTGGAGAGGGCTAGGGGGACGATTTAGGGAGGATGAAAGAATGAATTTGAAAAAAACAGTGAAATGAGTATGAGATAGAAGAGAAGTGAAAGGAAAAGAAAAAGGAAACAATAGTCGTATAGACTAGAAGCGTAAAGATCTGTAAGTAATTATTATGTAGCAGTATAAGTAGATTAAGCTGCGCATGCGCTCGCTTTCACTCGCTCGCTCTCACGCTCGATTCCTCGCTTTCGATCGCTCGCTCACTCTTTAGACATATATGTAATATAGAAGTGTGGATCTAGATAAAAGAATTGATGTAAATAGTTGTGAGTACTTGTCAATAGTAAAGATAAGTTGATGTAAAGTTGTAGATGGTTTTGTAAAAAAAAAGGGTCATGTAAACCCTCGGGGGATACATCATTAATAAAGAAGAACTGTTGTGATTCTAACTTGATAATATAGGCATTTCCGAAGTACATCTGATATTCGTTTTAAATTTATAATTATGTAAAAGGAAATATTCAAGTATCATGCTAAGAGAAAATATTTCTTTGCTGAATATATCCATTTTCTTGTCTCAAGAACATAAAAATTGTTTTTATCAAAATAGTAGTTAAATTAAGTATACATTGAGTCAGATGTTTAGTTACTTGTCATAAGAATATACTAGTCTTGATTCAATATTTAATTAAACTTTACACAAATAAGCATAATGAAACAAATTATTCTATAGTGATTTGCTTCTAGTTTATATATTTTTAATTTAATTAATTGTTTTGATTCTATTATTTTTTTGATTCAAGGAAATTGTTCCCTTGTAATCCAAAAACAGGAGAGATTAGAAAAGGTACCTAAAAATTGCTTCTGAAAAATAGCAAAAGCAGCTAAATAATTGATTTGGTAGAAAAGGTTTGAATTAAATAGGTAAACAAGTGGATAGGCCCTTCTGCAGTTTAAATAACTGTTATCAATAATTAATTTTTTAGATTAAATTCGTATTCATTTCGGAAAGCTTTAGAACGTTTTTAAGTTTATAAATATCGTTATAGTATTATATTTACCAACAGAACTAAGTATCACCATCAAGATAAAGAGCTCATTATGAACGATCCTCATATTTTGCAATCAGAGGAAAAACTGATTTATAAGTTCGTGAAGAATTTGATAAAGAGCGTATCAAATTAATATTCTAGTGTTTTGATAGAGTTTATGTATGATATCTAAATCACTATCGTATTATTACAGGCGTCAAACTTATTTCGCAGAAACATTGATGTTTATATTTCACATATCAGTCAAAGAAAATAAATAATGTTTCCTCAAGAGAGGCAAATTTGGGAATACTATTAAGATTGTAACCAAGATTTTTTTATTGGAATTAGGGTCGACAATATTAATTTTTTGATTTGCCTATCGCTTGTTATTTTTTTTTTTAAATATATTTACAAATTTAAATGAAAAATAGATTTTTTTATGTTTCTTACCAGATTGACCTACTGGATTCGTTAGTAAGGGTATTTAAATCAGACTTACCTATACATTTTGATTGACCTAAACTCAGTACAATGTACATTTTTCAAAAAATCTTCTCAAAGTAAATTTGTAATTTTTTTGAATGTTGCAGTTATTATTACACTGCATATCAACCACGGATAGGGCTTTCCTTATTTTAAAAAATGGTTAATAATTTTTTTCTGATGCTCCGCGCACATCGGACTTCTCTGATTTCTAGCATTTTGATTATCAAGCGAATTTTGGGCAACAAAAAACTTTCAGTAAGAAAGTTATTAACGGCAGTACAAAGAAGTTTTTTGGGAAATCTTAGCCCAATCGAGCTGATTTTTAAGTAGTTATTGAAGTCGCGAATCGCTAGCCGATAACAAAAATAATAACTAATAAAGAAATCAAGTAATATTAAAGTATTATGAATAAATGAGTAAATAAATAATATTGCATGATGATAAATTATTTAAACGATTTATACTTTGTACGATATAATTGTTATATTCTCCAGACAAACTTAACAAAAGCATATGATCTCTAAGTTAGAGAAGTCCGATGTGCGTCGAGCAACAGAAAAAAAAATTTATAAGTTCTTTAAAATAAATTTTTTAATTTCTTCTGCTTTGACATTCGGAGGAAATTCGGAAAAAGATTCTCTAAAAATTTCATTAAAAAATTTTCAAAAACTGTCTGACCAGATACGACTTGAAATAAGGAACGATAAAATAATTTTGTGTGCTCTTATTTAATCCGGCAGCTGAAATGAATAGTTACACAGTAGGGTAAAAAAAATTGATTGCAAACAAAAAAAAAACAATTTTTTTCAAATGCTTTATAATTTTAACCACAAAGATCAATTTTTATGAAAAAAAAATTATTTTCTACCAAAAACGGCAATTTTTCAAGAAATACATAAGCTTTTAACCAAAATATTCAAATCTTCGACTAAATAAGGTCAATCAAGACTACGAAATAAAATTAATTTAACCAAAAAAGTAAAAATTTTAGCTTCAAGTTCAAAGTTAAAAACAAACTAAATACGATGAATTTCGCAACAAAATGGAAAAATAACATTCTCACTTAAAACAATTATTTCTCAACTAAAAAAAAATTAATTTTAAACAATAATACGAAAGATGTACCAACAATAGTGAAGCTAAAAATTCTTTTTGTTAAAAATTAAAATTTTTATTTTTATTTGAAAATTAATATTCTATTTAGAAGTTGAGATTTTCTGGTTGGAAATTCGACTATTTGGATCTCAAACTATTAATTTTAAAATTTATCTGTTTCGTAGAAGATTGAAAATTTTTTTTATTTCAACTTTTTTGTGAAGAATTTAACTTTATGGGTTTGAAATTAAAGAATTTTGTGAAAAATTAGTAATTTTGTTGGAAATTCGTCTTTTTTTATATAAAATCAGTCTTTTTAGGGAAAAAATAAGCCTTCAGAAGTTGAGAATGTATCCATTTGGCAGAAAATTTATGTATTTTGTTAGAAATTCGTCTTATTAAGTACGAAATTGATTTTCTTTGTTGATTTTTTTTTTGTTTGAATGAGGATTCAACTTTTTTTTTAAATTCGACTTTTTTCAATTTAAATATTTTTTTCGTAAAAAACATTTTTTTTGTTCAGTGAAGGATTTAACTTTTTTTTTTAATACAACTTATTCTTTAGTTTTTAAGACTCGTCGTCTTGGCCTAAAAATTTAATTATCTGGTATAAGTCAACTGTTTTATATTGAATTTTAATCTCTAATGTTTGTTAAAGACATTTTTTTTGTCAAAAATTTAGCGGTTTTGTTAAGCATTTATTCTTTTGGATTGAAATTGCTTATTGTATTGTAAAAAAGTAATCTTTTTTAGCTGAAAATTCAACTGTTTGTTTAAATATTAATTTTTTTGTTAAAATTTTAATTCGACATATCTAAAATCCTCAAAATCACTTTGATTTTTCTAAAGAATTATAATGAAAATTATACACATATAACCTTTAAAAAATGAATACATAAACCTAAGAATAAATAGCTATTGAATATAAAAAATAAGTACAAAATTTAAAATCATATGTTTTTCTCAATTTGGCAAAACCAGAGGATAATTTTCTCATACAAAGATTCTTTTATAAAAATATATCATAAGGAGTTTTTATATTTAAGGTTTTAGAATATCTATAAAAAAAGGACTTCATGACACACCTTAGTGGGCGCTACGCCCACTTTTTTTTTCTTTATGATAAATTGAAGCAGGCCACCTGTTTGAATTTATCATTAAGAAAAAAAAATTATTTAACGTTTCTTTAGGTGCTTAGAATATAGAACCTTTTATTTCACTACTTGAAAAGACTATAGTAACTCTAATTAACATAAGTGAATTTGTCAACTTTATTTTATTTTACTATATTATTTGGTAAAAAATAATTTTTTCATTACGAACTTTATTTAATCAAATCGCAGTAAGTAGTAGCGAAAAATGTCTGAAATGAGAAAAGATAATGGTAACGTTTTCTACTTGAAGTGAGAAGCATTCTCACTCTAAGAACTGAAAATGCTTACAAAGCAATTTTCTTGGAAGGAAATCACAATAAGCGATTATTCATCAAATTTGGCCTCCCAGGAATAAAGTAGACTCGTTGCAAAGGTTTTAAAATTTGTACCCAGAAAATCCTTCCTCTTTTATCCCTGAATCTTTTATTAAAAAGCTATTTTTATATTCATCAAAGAAAGTTTGTATTTTTTAATTTTTTCCTAAAGAAAATATCTATTGTGTTATGTTATTAACATTTTGATTTATTTATTTTTTAAAGATTTTTAGCAGCTTGGAGAATGATATTTTTGTTATATTATTACTGGTTTCAGAGAAAAGAATGATAAATTGTTCGGTCTGACTTAAAAGGGATTCGCGGCTGACTTTTGATTTACGGAACATGATTGATGAATTTAATTTTTGTTAAAGAAAACAGTTTTTTTGTGTGTTGCTTGAAGAAAATTATAAATCCTTTCGTTTTATTACGTCAAAAGGAATATAAATCACGCTTTATTTTTCATTTTCTTAAAAGATAGCTTCTTGTTTTAGATTTAATTTTATAAGAAACTAGAAACTCGGAAAGAGGATAACTATCAAGTGACACAAAATAGACTGACTATACAACAATTTAAGTTTTACAGATGAAATAACATTTATTTAGTAAAAATACAAATAAATAAATGACCACAGTCATAAATAAAAAATATAAAAAGCTCATGTCAAAATATTAATTGTGAAACATAGTAGCACGTCTGAATCATCTTCTTGGCCAAGCTCCGAAGTAAGTCGTAACTTTATCTTTAAATCCTAATTTTGAAAGTTTAAGAAATACTGGAGACTTCTGACGGTAGACGGTTTACGGGCCTCCTTTTGGTCCAGATTTTATAGCTTTGATGATTTATCTATTGTTTGATTTCTGTGGCTTATGGCAAGCTTTTAAACTGGTCGTTAACTGAAGATGGTTTCTAAACTTAAGCTAGTTGTTGACTGAATATAACACCTAAACTCCGACTTCTAAACTTAAACTTCTGCTGATAGTAGTAAGTCTATAAACTGATTTGATTGCTTCATAATCGGCAGTCTTTATGTACGTTACCGTTCTTAAGATTCTCACGTGAACGAGTGATGTTGGAGTGGGGGTAGGTCTAGGTTCCAATAAGCGTTCATCATCAGACATGTAACAGAAATAGAAAAGCTTAATTACTTAATTAGAATTAAGGATTTTAGGTATGCTAATATCAGGAGGATGATACAGCGGTCCCAATGCACAACGTCTCTCTCTAACTACAGAAGGGGTTTGTAGGTTTAGATGTAGTGGCAAATTTATGTAGAGAAAAACAACCAATTAATAATTAGAGCTCGTGATATGTTTAAATTTAGATGATGACGAAGTTGACAAAATTCATGGTGTTCTTTCTAAGACATTAGGACGTAGGAAGTTAGAAATAAATACATAGGGAAATATCCTCTTGTGTCAAAAGGATACTGTTTGACACAAATGGATATAACATAACTTTCAAGCGTTTAGGAAATACTAGAGACTCCTAATGGTAGACGGATAATGGGACGACTATTTAGTCCGAAATGTACACTGTCGTTGGTTCTTCTATTGTTTAATATCCGTAGTTGATAGCAAGCTTCTAAACTTGTCGTTAGCCGAAGGTAGTTTTTAAAACTCAAGCATGCAGTGAAGCGTCTAAATACTCAACATCGCGGAGTCCTATGGTACCCTCTACGGACTTGAGAAGATCAATAACGGCCACTACCAGATATGGAGTTGTAAAGCTGAATTGATTCTCGCCTGTGAAGATCTATAGGCAGTTATCAGTAAAAATCCTCTAAAAAAGACTGCATCAGGATCTGCGAAAAGCACTTGGAAGAAAAAGTACGTCAAAGCTGAAACCAAAATCAGACTGCTCTTGGACAATGATCAGCTCACCCACGTAAATAATAATAAGTCTAGAAGGAAACTTTAGAGTACGCTTGAAGATTATCATCGAAAGGCTACTGCTGAGGGTGAGATGCTCTATTTCAAAAGTCTTTATAATTAACAATTACCTAAGAGAGAAGATGTGAAAAAGCACATTATTTTAATGTTCAAAATGGTTGACAAGTTAGCAGCTATTGGGAAACAGTTCGACAGTTATTTAAAAAAGGATTGCTTCAAATATAAGAAATGGCTAGCAACACGAAAAAAATCAGATAAGTTTAGGCAATCATAAAATTTGTCTAGTACTTGCTTTTTAGCAAAAGAGGGGAGTGGTAGATTGGACTCATAGTTCATAGACTCAGTCGCGTCGAGCCATATATCTAACCGCAGGACATTCTTCATGAATTTTATCACAGGCCATATGAAGGTTCGAGTAGGCAGGAAGGATATCATGATGAGTTTCCTCGATACAGTGTCGGGTTTAGTTAAAGGATTCAAGGACAGGGGCACTCAGGTCAATGTGAAATTAGGAAATATCCTCTACGGGCCGTCACTGGATAAAAGTTTAATTTCAGTTGGAAAAATGACAGACAGCGGGTTGAGCGTAATTTTTATCAAAACAGAATGTGAAGTTTAACATAAAGGCAAAATTTTGTCAAAAGGCACGCGACACGTCGATCTTCATGAATTGAAAAAACAGCAATTTTGAATCAAGCACTGAAGAAAAACATAAAGAAAATTGACAGCATGTATAGCATCGGATATTCAGCTGCAATTACGGGCTTAGAAAACAAGATTCTAGCTACGGAAATGAAAATTGAGGATCGCGGTATAAGGGAATCACGGGTGTGCTGCATGAAGAGTAAAATTACTCGAAAGACATTTCCGAAAGTGTCCAGATGTAGTACGGAATCAGTTTTTGATTTGATTCACACGGACGTATGCGGTCCCGTGCGGACACACACATCATCAGAGAATAGGTATATTCTACCTTGACAGACGATTATAGCTGGTTTTCAAATATTCTTTTTGTGGAAAATAAAAGTAAAGCAACACAGCTAACTAAAGAATTTATCAAGTACGCTAAAACTCAATTTAGAAAGACACCTAGAGTAATACATTTGGATTAGGAAAGGAAGGATGTCAATAATGAGTTAAATCCATATATAAAAAGTGAGGAAATTTGTATACAATATACTATTGCTTACACTTTAGAACAAAACAGGGTTGCAGAAAGGAAGAATAGGACCCAAATTGAAATGGCGCAATGCATGCTCGTTGATGCAGGTATGGAGAAAAAATATAAAGGAAAAGCTGTTGATACAGCTAACTGTTCACAAAATTTACTTCCTTTAAGATGCAGGGACAAAACGCTATACGAGGCATGGTAGTCAAGAAAGCCTTAAGTCAAAGATTTGAATATTTTGCGATCTACAGCATATGTACATATTCCTAAGAAAATGAGAAGAAAACTAGACCAAAAAGACAAAAAATTAACTTTCGTGGGGTACTTAGAGAAATTAAAAGTTTATTGGTTTCTGGATATAAAGACAAACACCATCAAGATCAGTCGAAATGTTATTTTCAATGATTCGCAAATGTGGAACACACAAAGGCAAGAAAGGTCACAAAGGAAGTATGGGTTTAAATTCCAAACACCTCAACGTATTCTGCAGAGAAGGCTGAAGAGAAAAAGCAAAATGACACCTAAATTAAGATGTTTCCAGCAACTAAAAATAAAATATTGGAAGTAAGGACAGCACGGGAGATATTGAAGAAGACAATCCCAGGTGTTCAGATCGGAGCATCAAAGGTGTTCCGCCTTTTAGATATATGGCAGGATTAAATTCAGTTCTGCAAGCTGAAGAAGAAACAAGAAGCATAAAGGAAGAATAAAACCAAGTGGACTGGCGATAGGCAGCAAGAAAAAGAAATTATCGCTTTGAGAAGGAATTAAAATAAAGTTGTCTACACATCAAAAGAGTTGTGGGCTAGTTAAGGTGGTTGCTTTTTAAATTTTCTGTTTTAGAATATCATCGCTAAGTTTTACCATCGCTAATTTCGCCGTAACCTAAGTGCCGATTACGGCAAATTTGAATGTAACCATGTACACAACTATATGCATGTTTAAATTGATGAAACAATAAGTGAAAATATATAAATTTATCAAATTGAATGCATATTATTCTTTTAGTAATACAGGACAAAAGTACTCAGATGACTGAAACCTATCAGACATCAGAAAACATTAGCTTAATACCCATAGTTGAGAGTTTCGAAAGCACCAGCTCCAAACGCAAATTAGAAACCAAAGTTGTAATAAATGTTCATGCTCAGGTATATAATAAGGACTTTTACCAAATTGCCATTATCTATACAGAATGTACTAGCCTTCTTAGCTTGGAAATTTGAACAGTTAGGTATTTGTCTTTTTTAGATAAAAAAGTTATTGTTTTGTTGAAAATTCAACAATTCTGTTAAAAAGTCACACTTTTTGGTTGAAAATTCCATAACTTATATTAAAATAAACTTTTTATATAGACAATTTATGTATAGGTCTAAAAATTTGTCTTTTTGGGTTGTAAATCTAACTATTTTGTAAGAAAATGAGAAAGGTTTGGAAGTTTCTTCTATTGTCATAATTTAATGTTTTTTGGTTAAGGATTGAACTATTTTCATAAAAATTTATCGTTTTTGGTTAAATCCAACTGTTTTCAAGTTGAAATTTAAAATATTTTTTTGTTGCTATATCAACTATTATATTTTTGATTAAGAATTAATCTTTGTTAGTTGAAAATTCATCTGTATAGTTCAAAATGCAACTATTTTGTTGGAAATCCTCTTTTTTTGCTGACGATTTATCCCTTTGTTTTAAAAATTGAACTAATTTGTTGAAAATTCATATTTTTTCACTTTTTTGGAAAAAATTTGTGTGTTTGTCTTGTAAATTTGATGGTTTAGTTAGATTTCTTCCCCTTTCTTGAATGAAAAAGCTTTGTTTTCTGAAAAACCAGCTCTTTTGTTAAAAATAAAGTGTTTTTCATTTAAAAATTTATTCTTTAGAGAAAATGTCACTTTTTTGTGAAAAAAATGTTACATTTTTCGTTCAAAATTAATCTTTTTTGGTTAAAAATTATATTGTTATTCAGAGAAATCGTCTTTTTTGGTTGTAATTAAACTATTTTAGTAGAAAATTAATTTTTTTCTGTTAAGAATGCCACTGTTCTATTAAAAGTTTGTATTTTTAGCTTGTAAATTTTACACTTGTATTGAAATTGAACTTTTTTCATATAATTTGTCCGTTTTGTGAGGAATTTGACTATTCTGGTAGAAAATTTAACTATTTAATTGAAAATCAATATTATTGCATCTTTTTTCGTAGAAAATTCAGGTGTGTTGTTAAAAAATTAGACTTTTTTCTACAAAAATTAATTGTTTGGGAAAAAATTCAAACATTCGGTTAAGGATTTATTTCTTGGAGAAAATTCGTCTTGTTAGCTTCAAAATTCAACAACTTGGTTGATAATTTTTTTCTCTATTGATTAAAAAATCTTTCTTGGTTGAAATTTCTACTATTGTAATAAAAAATGTATCTTTCCTGGCTTAAAATCCAACTGATTGGTTAAAAATTTAATTTTCATGATAGAAAATTCAATTGTGCAAACTATTCTGTAGAAGATTCGCATTTTAGCTTAAAAATTTAGCAATGTGGCAGTTTATATTTCTTTCTTGACGAAAAATTTTTTCGTGGGTGAAAATGCAACTATTTTGTTAAAAATTCGCTGTCGCTAAATTAATCGACCTTTTTTTTATTTTAAGTTTAAACCTTTTTCATTTAAAATATCAACTATTAAATTTTTTCTTGAAACTTCATCCTCTTTCCTTGAAAATTTAACTACTTGCTTAAAAGTTAAAATCTTTGATGAAAGTTCTTTTTTTGGTTGAGGATTTATCATTTCAATTGCAAATTCATTTTTTCCGTTTCATAAATTTTGTCTATTTTTGTAAAATTTTTGATAACTGTAAATTGAACTATTACAGTTGAAAATGGTTTTTTTGTTAATATTTTTTTTTTTTTAATAAAAATTAAACTAGTCTAGTTGAATATTTCGCGATTGTCTGATGTATGAGATGGACAACGTAATTAGTGAGAATGACTCACTCAGGATGATTTTTTCACATTATCCACTAAAAATGGGGATCCTACCACAGACTGAACTCAGAATGGTTTCACTACGTTATAAATTATGATTAGATTCAGAGATGTATAGCTTTGACTGGTTAGAAAATAATAAATGCTTGTGGCCTCTTCCAGTGTTCAATTTATTGATATTTGTTGTTAAATCTAAACATTTCTAGTGAGCTCAGACTTCTTATCAAGATCTTTTACATTGTGCATTTAACATTAAAAAAAACTTTTTAAAAAAATTAAAAGAGAAGTAAAGCAAAGATTGATGAGGTTAAATTTTCAATTCATAAAAAAGTATGTTGAGGTTTAAGATTTAAACAATTATATTTTCGCTAAATTTAAAATGATTGGATTGGTTGGCATAATAAAATTATTTTGAATATAAAATAATTTATTTAGGTCTCTTTTGTAGAAGTTAAAATAATTTAATTATTATATGCAGTTAAATGTGCTTAGTGAAGTTCTTGTGAAAAAAAAAAAAATAATACGATATAACCTCAAAATTCGCTTGTGATTTAAAAAACTGTAAAAAAAATTATTTTCAACCAAACAAATTAATACATTTTAAATTTAACAATAATATAATTTTTAAAACTTCAACCTCAACATACTTTCTTCATAAAATGAAACTTAAGCCGTATCAATTTTTTCTTCAGTTCTCAACTTCTGTTTTCAAATGATTTTATAATGTTTAACGCAAAATAAAAATAATTTCGATAAAGAGTCTGACCTAATTTGAAATGCTTTAATTTAACAGCAAATAAATGATCAAGGAATTTGATAAATTTGTGCGATAGGCCCTTCTGCCTGCCGACCTTTCAAATATCAATAAACTAAACACTGCCGAAGAGATCACGCGCATTAAGTATAATATCAAGTTAATTAATTGTATTAATCTTATTTAGCATTTATATTAATCATATTCAGCATCAATTGTGTTTAATATTAAGTGACTTTAATAAATTCTTATATTATTTTCATTAAAGATATGCATGTATTTATTTGAAAACAAATCCTAATCTATAATCCATTACATTTGGAAGTAGATGAAATACTCTTGAAATGAGAGGATTGCATTTAAAACGGATTAGAGAATCCTCTTCAACTGAGAGGATTTTCCCTCTCTCTTCAGGAGGATCTTCTTGATTTGAGAATTATTCTTAAAAAAAAAAACAATTCTTTTAAATTAAAAGAAATACTTTTCATACCATATTGTAGAGAAAAAAATGCATCAAATTGAGAGGAATCCTCTTAAGCGAAGAATTATTTTTTCTTGTCGTTAAAACGTATCAGTATGCAAAAATAACTTATCATTTATGAATTTCACTTAAGAGCGGGGGATAAAAAAAATAAATACGCTACCAAACGACTCTTGCAAATTTCTGGGCGAAAGAGTGATATGGGTTACTGGTATGGCTGTGCGAAACAGGTGCGGTTGCGTGCGCAACCACTTGAAAAGTGGGGAGGTAACAGTCCGTCGCAAAGGGACCGCTGTAGGCGAGCCCAAGCGGAAAATTCGGATGTGACCTATGCCGAGCAGTTTAATATTTGGGGAGGCTCTTTTTACTCTGTTAAGTACCTATACCAAGCATGGTCCCTTAATATAGTGGAGTACGTCTAGGGCAGTCGATCAGATTAGTA
>JAUELO010467121.1:0-12093 GCA_032357855.1 Amphibolips quercusostensackenii
GTATCACCCTGCTGACCCGGCTACCAACTTCATGCGAGAAATATATTCTGTGAGTAGAGATCATGTCCCAAATCTGTCGTAAGGTGGTGAGACCAGTCTTCTTGGCTGTCATCTAATTCGCTGTCTACTTCAGACCATTCCTCGAGTCCTTTTTCAACTCGCCATGTTGTATCACTTTTCTGTCCTGACTACCAGCTTCATGCGAGAAATATATTCTGTGAGTAAAGATCATGTCCCAAATCTGTCGCAAGGTGGTGAGTCCAGTCTCCATGGCTGTTATCTAATTCGCTGCCTACTCCGGACCATAGCTCGAGCTTCTTCAACTCTACAGTTTGTATCACTTTTCTGTCGCATCCTCTTTTTGCTGTTTTAAGTAAAAAATCAATATCTAGCTTTCTCACGTGCATTTTTTTTCGTAATTCTTATTCTCGAACATCATTTACACCTTTAAAATTTTGAATACATATTATTTATTCATCGAGTGAAACTTTTTGGAGCATGCCGTTCATCAATTGAAGTTTCAATGCAGTTCGAGGCTACGCCATAGTTTTTAACATTTATTGTGTGAACTATGCAGCCAAATAATCGCATAGCATCACCATATACTACTAGCATTGATATTTATTACAAAAAAGGGATATATAGAGCAAAAATATATTTATCATGAAGATAGAATTTTGCTAGAAAAAAATTTTTTTAAATAGAGTAGGCTATTCTGCGTTAGGCATTATCATTACCTTCATCATCATCAGCCTCTATATCAACACCATCACCACCAACAGCGCCAGCTTCACGGACGCCACAAAATCACTAAAGAAAACTATCTAAGCCGCATAAAGACTGTAATTTTTATAAATTTTTTTTTTTGTTGATTTACATTTATTAGCGACATATATTCTTTCAATTTATCATAAAGGAATAGTGTGATCCTTACAAATGTGTTATTTTATTTTATAAGCAAAAATAATTTACAAAATTTTATTAGTATGCAAAAGGAATCCCTAGGCCACGTATCAAGATAATATTCTTGGCACACCTATTTAGAGCTATATTTAGTCATTTTTTGCTTATTATAACGCTAAGAATTGTTTCACTGTATAAAGATTTTGAAAAAAAAAAAATTTGTAGGATCTGTCTATAAATTAAAAATAATTTAAAAAAATAAACCATTTCCAGCTATAATGAAAAAGTGCAACTCTCAACATTTTTATTATTTTGTTATTTAAACAATAATTTCACGGCAACGACTCTGAATTCTATAAATCAGGATCCTTTAGGAAAGACAGCAACCTATAAAGCAAATTTTAATTAAAATGTTTTACTTTTAGTGCCTCCACATTTATTGACGATTATAAAAATTACACCGCTTATTAAATTGTCAAATATGACATCAGATATTAGTAAACAGGATTAGAATATCATTACTCAAACTTTTTTAAAATTAAATTTATCAGTCATAAATTTCAGTTTAAGCTCAGTTACTGTATTTCGAAAATATGAAGTTCGTTATGAGTGCAATGTTCCTCCTACTGAGTTTTATAAATTATATTCGTAAGTGTAACATAACGAAGTGAATGAATATCTAATATTTTTCTAAGAAATATTCTAAGCTTGATAATTTCATTTTATTTATAAAAGATTTGTTTGAAGAATTCTTCACTGAAAAAAAATACTTAACAAAAATTTAATCCTGTTTCTTGTTGCAGCTTTGAGTTCACAGTTTGATTGTTTGCCTAATGGCGCTCCTATTTCTTATCCTTCTGGTTCTGGAACTTCTCATTCTCCTGACAGACCTTATTCTCCTGTCTCTTCGGTCAGGTCTTCTCCGATTGCAGAGACTTCTCATCGTAGCAGGTCCAGCTCTCCACCTGACAAGACTTATCTTCCTGACAGGTCCGAGTCTGCTCCTGCCATGCAATTTGAAATTCAAAGATACACTTTTCCTCGCGATGCACTAGTTCATTTAAGAGAAACCTACAAGGCTTTGCCGCCGATGCCAACTGACGAACAAATTGTATTATCAACTTTGAATGGTGACGTCGTTGGAATAGTAGATTGTACTAAATATACTAAAAGGCTTCGCGGAATCTTTTTAACGAAAAATGAATCTCAAAAACGGGCAAAAATAAACATGTACAGCGGCGATGCTGACGAAATGACCAGAGATGAAATCCAGGCAGCTCCATTAGGCATATATTCAAACATTTTAAAGTCATTTAAAATAGTAAATGTAAACAAGATTCTTCCTTCTCATTAATTTAATTTTTTTTTAACTAAAATATAATCCTGTTTGTGATTGAAAGTAGGGTCAGAATGTGAACAGTAACTGGTGCGTATATATTATGTTCCGCGACATAAGTTCAAAAGTTGCAGATTTCAAAAAAGCATTTTATTGTCTGCGATTCGAATTGGGACTTGGTCAAAATCCATGCTTGGTATGTTTTTAAAAGCGATTGCTTCTTTTTGCCTGTTTTTTTTTACAATTCAATAAATATAAGTAATACCTTAAAAGTACTTTCTTATTTTTCTTTTGATTCAAAGATAAAAAAATTATGCATCTCTTTGTGTGTCAATATTTTCTTTTTTTTTGGAGGGAAGGGGGGATGGTCAGGTAATGCCTTTCGGAAAAATATGCTAGATTTTTCGTCCAACAAAATATGCCTGAATATGTTAAAAATGGAAAGACGATCTTAACCAACTGGGGCGTTATTATTATCTAAACTTGTTTTTGTACTTAACTTCGGTTACTTTGGCGCTCTGGTATATTTTCTCGTGCAGAAATGTTACAATCGCTTTTTGCACGTTTGCATATAATCTTGTTATTTCTGATAGCGAAATAAAACTAGGTACTTACTTCTCCAGGAGACAAGTGTATGTCAGAAAAAAAATATATGCCAGAAAAGATGATTAAAGTCCGGTAAAATATGCTCAAAGCGAACACACAACGAAAATATTCTCCTATTTATTTTTACAGATTTGAGTTGACAGTTAAGTTCTCTACCCAATGACGACTCTGTTCCCTACGCTTCTCGTTTTGGAACCTATAATTACCCTGACAGAACTGATTCCTCTGGATCTGCAATCAGGTCTTCTCCAATTATCGAGACATATTTTCGTGCCAGGTTCACGTCTCCTCCTGCCAGGTATTCCTTTTTGCGCGAACTTGGATATACACTTGAAGAACTTAGATTTATTTGGCTTATTTCCACAGTGAATCCGAACCGGCAATTCAAAATTTGCACATACACTTTTCGTCGCGACAAAACAATTCATTTCAGACAAACCTGTAATTCTTCTGCGTCCATGCCCACTGCAAAACAAAGTGTATTATTAACGTCCACAGCTGAAATCAGAAAAACTCTATTAGGTAACCATTCACTTATCTCAAAAATATTCAGAATAGTAAATTTAAAGAAAATACTTTCACGACATTAATTGATTTTAAGAAATTTGTCTGGACCCTAAAGACATGAGCCATTCTTAGGGCTTTCCAAATTGCTATTTACCCTATGTTCCTCGTTCCGGAGCTGCCTATTCTCCTGGCAGAACTGATTCTCCTGGCCCCGCAGTCAGGTCTTCTCCACTTATCAAGACTCATCTTCGTGCCAGGTTCAGGTCTGCTCCTGCCAGGGATTCTTCTTTACGCGCACTAAGATATACACTTGAAGAACTTGCATTTGTTTAACTAATTCCTACAGCGAATCCAAACTAACAATTCGAAATTAAAAAGTGCGCTTTTGCTTGTGGTAAAACAAATTATTTTTAAGAGACTTATAATTTTTTGCGTCTCTGGCCACTGTAGAGCAAAGCATATTATCAGCGCGCATGTGAAAACATCATCCACATACCTGTTGAAAAAAATGTAACCAAAAGGAAGATTCTTTAATACATCTTGCTCCAGGTTTTATATAACCAGATCAGAGATTGCACAAGATAATGGGGAGCCCGAAGGCGCACCTAGGGAAATTGTCTATACAAAATTTAACAAATTATAAATACTGTTTAAAAGGAAATTTTGTTTGTTTTCTTAATTTATACAAATTCAATATAATTTTCTTTGAAATCGAATCTTGAGGAAATTAAAAAAAAGAGATTTTATATACAAGAAAACTAATTTGAAGTCATTTGATGTTTTCAAAGTTTTGATCTTAGCAATAAGATTCCAAATCTTTTTATCGATAGTGTTTCTTTTTCTAATTATTTGTTTCGTGTGTAGACAAAGTAATGTAGATGATGAAAGTAATGGAGATCCATACAAAAAATGACTGGTTTCATAGAGTTTTCCAAATCATGGACCTTAGGCAATGCGCCCAGCATGCAGTATTTAGAATATTTTATACAGAGTACCACAGTTATTATGAAAGTAAAATCTTCTAAACGCCAAAAAATAAAAAAATGTTTTGAAAAACAGTGACTCAAATAACAATTTACCAAATGCGCTAAAAATCTAAAAGCTCATGATGAGGTGCATTATAGGCCGTCCATAAACTATTTCAATTTGATAACGCATTAGGAGTAATTGAAAATGTTAAAATATAAGTTTCGACAGCCAAAAATCATTGACAAGCTAGTTTTGTTCTCTAATTCATAATCAGACCGAATCCTTGTCTACCACGTAGTTCATTATGCACTCCTAAACATTGTTCGAGTTTTCGTTTCGAAACTCCATTTTTTATCACTCTTCTGTCACAAACCTTTTCCTTTTCTTGAGGTGCACATGAAATACTTAGCTCTCTTACGTAAATTTTTTAAGCAGTTTTCTTTCCTTAAAACGTCTTAAACTTCTAGCATTTCAAACACTTAGCCTCCACTTATAGCGCCTGAAACTTTTCCAGGTGCATGACTTTCTTTAACTAGAGGTTCAATTCAATTCAAGGCTAAAATATTGCTGTACTTACTATGTAATGTATACAGTCAACTATCAACTAGATGCGAGAAATATATTTCGTGAGTAAATGTCATGTCTAAAATCCGTTTCAAGGTGGTGAGTCCAGCCTTCTTGGCTACCATCTGTGATTAAGTCTTGTCTTCTGAGCTATTATCTGATTCGCTATTGGTTCCTGACCATGGCTCGACTCCTTTTTTTAACTCTCCATTCTGATTCACTCTTCTGTCGCATCCCTTTTTTGTTGTTTCAAGTTTACATTAAATATCTAGCTTTCTCAAGAGCATTTTTTCTCGTAATTGTCTTTTATGAGATCTTTTGTACCTCTAGCATTTTAAGCACTTTGTCTGCATTTTTCATTTAAAACTTTCACGGGGCATGCCTTTCGTTGAGTATGGTGACAAAGTTAGAACTGAAAGAATCCTATTTGGTTTGCACTGCACACTTAAAGGAAAATTAGCCTTCTTTAGTTTAACAATAAATAAAAAAATATCTAAAATTTCTATACATTTAATTGATTTCAGAAAAAATTTATAAAGAGTTAGATGCATGCACATAAAATTTTATAAAACCAGCTTCTAGTTTGAAATATTTTAGAAATTCAAGAATTTTTTTGGTTAGATGGTTACGAAGCGTAATATTTTAGAGTTAAGGTATACAATACAGAATTTTGTTTATGTCGATAATGACATAAATTACATCAATCTATTTCGCTTCTGCGTTTTTCTCAACTCATCAATTTAATATTATATAAAACTCTCTAATTTCGTTAAGTGAAGACGAAGCCATAGAAAGAAACAGTAGAATTGTATTTTTGCCTTACCGTAATAAGTTCAAGGAAGCACTGATGTAAGAGATTCTTCTGCGCAAAAAAAAAATTGTCCTCTCAAAAAACAATCAAACTAAAAGTACATACCATACAAAGACAGATAGCTTCTATAGGTCTTTTTTTAATGTCGATCTATAAAGATGAGCGACATATATTTTTTACATTTTAATAGAGGAAGAGTTAAGACATAAAAAGTATGTGATTTTATTTTATGAACCAAAATGGTTTACAAAATTTTATCAAGATGCAACAGAAATTCGTAGGCGAAGTATCAATATAATATTCTTGGATTACACATTTTCGTCCGTATTCATGAACAGGGTCATTCTCAAAATTTAAATTATTTTTATATTAAAATAATAATTTTGGGTCAACGCCTTCAAGGCCTAGCTATCATGCTACTTTAGGAAATACATTAACCTATTAGGCAAATATTGACTTAAATGTTTTACTTTTAGTGCCTTCACATGCAATGACAAATATAATACATATAATAAATATCCAGCTTATCAAATTGTTGAATCTTACATCAAATTTTGTTCTACGAATGTTAGCTTACTTTGTGGAAACTTTTCTAATTTAAATTTATCAGTCAGCAAATTTAAATCAAGCTCAGTTACTACATCTTGAAGATATGAAGTTTGTGATGATTCTCATGTTCCTTACACTGGCTTACTTCAATTATATTCGTGAGTGTGACACAATAAATTAATCAAATATCTCAGATTTTCTGAAGGATGCTATAAATTTAGTCAATTTTTTTTTAATTATGTGAAATTTGTTTAAAATTTAATTTGCAATCTGAAAACTCCTGACAGAATTCATTTTCCGGGTTTTGCGGTGAGCTCTTTTCCGCTTGTCGAGACTTCTCTTCGTAGCAATTTCAGGTCTCTACCTTTCGAAACTTCTCTTCCTGTCAGGTCCAGGTCTACTCCTGCCATGCAATTTGAAATTCAAAGATACAGTTTTCCTCGTGTGCGCCAATTTATTCGAGAGAAATCTATAAGGCTTTGCCGCCGATTCCAACTGAAAAAAATTGTATTTTCAACGTCCAATGGCGATGTCGTTGCAATAGTGGACTGTGTTTAATATGCTAAAACACTTCGTAGATTTTATTTAACAAGAAAGCGTTTTATTGGGACCAGATTGATTTTAAAGTGTGTCAAAATCCGCCTCTGGTATGTTTGAAAAAAGGATTAGGATACACATAAATTTTCGTTGCATACTTAAAAAAAATTAATCTGCAAAACAAACTAATTTTCAACCCATTACTTTAATTTTCAACCCCACGAATAAATTGTTAACTGAAATAAAAAATCTTCATTGATCACAGATTTTCATCTTCATCACAGAATTTTGAGTTCAGACTACACAAAATGTGTCGGAATATAAAATATTGCAGGCCCTAAAGAAATGATAAGATTGTATGTTTGTAACACTGAATATTTTTTCTCATTACTACATCATATTTTCTAAAACTAATTCCATTAATTTTTTATGCTGTTTGATTTATTAGAGCTTATATATATGCACGTTTACTAAGTTTATAAAATTCGAATAAGATTTTTTCTTTTGCGATGGGGTGGGGGGTGTAAAAATTAATAAAAAGCACCAAATAAAACTTGTGAAAATATAACAAAAGTTCTAAAAAAAATCTTTTTCTCGTAATATATATTATAGAGAAGAAATGCTAGAATAAAAAATATGTGACTTCATTTTTTGAACGAAAATTTCATTAAGATGTAAAAGAAATCTCTAGGTCAAATATTAAGAAAATATACTTGGCTTACCTTTTCGAAAATACGCCCAAACATTTTTTCCAACCTATTAAATCACTAAGTGTTGTTTTTCTTTAAAAACATTTTCTAAATTACAATAATAATCATTTTTGCGAAAATTTTTTTTAAAAAGAATAACCTATTTTCAGCTTGTTAATATTTTCTATTCCAGCAGTTAATATTAGAAAATTTTAAAACGAGTATTTAAAAAATAATTTTGGCACCGTCCTGAAGACCTATAAAAATATCCAGCTTATCAAATTATCACATGTCACTTCAGATCTTGTAAATTATCCTCCTTCCACTCTTATCGTAACTAATAAATCTCAAGAAAAATTAAATCTGAGTATTCAGAAAGGAGTTACAATACATCGTAAAAACTTTTTTGATTAAAATTTAACAGTCAGCAATTTTAATTCGGGCACAGACACTTTACCTTGAAAACATGAAGGTCGTTATTATCGCTATGTTGATCATACTGAGTTTTCTGAATTATATTCGTAAGTGTTACACAACGAAGTAATTAAATATCTTATCTTTTTCTAATAAGAATATTCTAAATTTGTCGATTTGCTTATCTATCTGCAAAGGCGCAGCATTCTACCAGAGCTACCTATCGATGGCCTGGATTGATTACAGCAAAGCTTTTGATTCATCCTTCCACAGACTTATTATCTTTCGAAGAACTTAAAGGTTTATACACACATCGTGAACTGTATGAAGAGAATAATGCCGCTTTTAAAAACCATATTTACTATCTCATCAGACAAACATCGTGTGACAACTAGCAGCATCACCTTTCAGAGAGGTGTATTTTAGGGCAATATCATAAGACCTCTCTTATTTTGACACACATTATTGCCACTTTCTCTTGCACTAAGCAATTCTGAAGGGTACTTCTAAAGCAAAAATCTGGAAATCGTTAGCATAAGGTCACGCATGTGTTTCACATGAATGATCTCAAGATCTATGCTGAAAATAATGAGAGATTACATCAAGCTCTAAAAATCGTCAAAGAGTAAACTTAAAAGATTGAAGTAGATTTTGGGTTAGAAAAATGCGCCAATATCTATTTATAGTAAGAAAAACTAAGTGCTATTCCCGAAAACCCTGAGCTCTTAGACAGAAGCGCTATACGACATCTCAGCGATAAAGAAACCTATGAATACCTGGGCGTGCCATAAAGCCGCTTACAGGATGTGGCATCTATGAAGGATACACTTTGATACAGATACAAATGTCTTATGCGACGGATTTTGTCTTCCGAAATAACCGCAAAAAACAAAGTGCCTGCAACGAACATGCTTGCCATTCCGGTAATACTCTATTTATTTGGAGTGGCTCCATGGACAAAGGACGAGCTTAGACCGCCACATATCGGCTCACGGAATGTTATGCACATGAACAAAATCATGCACCTTAAGTCTTCTATCCCGCGACTTTACATCGCACGCCATCAAGGTAGTTACAGAATATCAAATCCTTAATGTCTTTACAACAGGATTATTCTTGATATATTACATATAAAGGCAAATGGACAAGTCTCTCTTTTTAAAATTATCAGAGAACATGAGAAAGTGGGCGAAGCAAAGTACAAAGCAGCAGAGGAGGTTGCTGAAGCACTTATCCTCGAATCCAATATGTAGCGTGAGCTAAGTGCATGAAAAATTATTGCTTATCTCAAGTACTCACTCCTAAAGGCCCTAATCAAGAAAGCACAAGAGAATAACTTCTGTGAGCAGCACCTCGACAAGAAAATGCATGGCATCTTTTACAGCAATGAAAAGGATCAGTTGAGGTCGTATGAGCTATAGTTTGTTTTTCTTAAATCAACCGGAATTAATTCGGGCACGGAGGATTTCATTTTGGCCTGTTAAAATTATGTCATTTTAATTAAGGCATGCCATCTCTACATTTTAAATTCATACACTTCCGATGATAGCTACAGAGCTTGTTATCCACAACCCGAGCACTTAATATGAATACCATCTAGTTGTTTAGCTCAGGCGAGAATGATGTACATCCAAAAGCACAATGCGACGCTTATAGTGCTTCATTACCATCTATGTGATTTCTAGAAGATTAGCTTCAATACTGCTTTGCTAAGCGCTTCTAGGGAGATAGAGTCAATTGTCGAAGAAGAGAAGAGCTATATATAGTGGCACTACATATTCTCAACAACTGTTTCTGTTGCGCACTCAAGGTCTGACATATTTCTCCTTGATTCAGAGAAACGAACAATGTTGTTCCGAATCCATTTTTTTAAAGCGGCAATAATCCCTCTATATACCTCACGATGTATAGTTAAATCTTTGAGCTTTGCAACAGACAGGTGATAAGTTTATGGGAGGTTGTATCGAAAGCTTTCTAGTAATTACTCCAGCCTATTGATAGAAAGCGCTAGTAGTGTTCAGCGTCGTAAATTTCTTTCCAAAAAGATCCAATTGCCCGAAAAATCCTATTATTTAGGATAGCTGTGATGATTTTATACAGTGTAATCAGAAAAGCGATTGGCCTGTAATTCTTCAGGTCATCTAGGTTGCCTATCTTTAACAGGAGTACTGTTCGACCTTTCACTAAGCACTGTAGAATATGCTCTTCCAACTCTATATATAAGGTGAAAATGCAGACCAGATGCTGTTGGGTTGAAGGAAACTTCTTCCACCAGAAGGTCTTGATACCAGCTGGTCCCATATATATATAATGCTACAATTTCTTTTGACGAAATAAGGTTAGGCACTTCTCTTTCCTAGAAAGAAAAATATGACAGAGGAAAAATGCAAACCAAAATACAAAATTAAAATCCTGAAATATATGCCAAAAGAGAACACACAACGTAAATTTATTCCTATCTTTTTTTGCAGATTTCAGTCTACAGTTTGATTGTTTACCCAACGGTGATCCAATTCCCTATGCTTCTCGTTCCGAAACTTTTCGTTCTCCTGACAGACATCATTCTCCTGGCTCTGCAGTCAGGTCTTCTCCAATTATCGAAACTTATCTACGTCAGAGGTCCAGGTCTCCTCCTCTCAGGAATTTTTCTGTATGCATACTTGGATATACATTTGAAGAACTTCGATACATACGGCTTATTTCTCCTGTGAATCCAAACCAGCAATTCGAAATTCGAAGATACACTTTTCCTCGCGACAAACCAATTCATTTGAGACAAATCCGTACTTCTTCTGCGTTCATGCCTACTGAAGAACAAAGTGTATTATCAACGTCCAATGGTGACGTCTTTGCAATAGTGGAGTGTACTAAATATACTAGGTGTCTTCGTGGAATATATTCAAGAAGAACCGGCTTGCAAAAACGGGTAAAAATAAACATGTATAGCGGCGAAATTAACGAATTGACCTTAGCTGAAATCCGGTTAACTCCATTAGGTACCCGTTCACCAATTTCGAAAATATTTACAATAGTGAGTGTAAACGAGATTTCTTCACGTCATTAATTTAATTCTAAAAATTTAGTCAAATTCCCAAAGTTATCAGTTCTTCTTAGGGCTTCCTCAATTGCTTTTTACGTAAATGACATCACTGAGTTCAGATGTTCTGCCTATACCAATTTAACTTTAAACTCCTGACCTCTACTTCTTGTTTCGAGCTTTTCTAAATTCTTACGGCTTTTTCTCTGAATCCTTTTCCTCCTTTTAGGGTGTCCACAATATTCCTAGACACTTTTGAGATATGCCTGATTGTTTTATAAATTTGATATGTGAATGAGTCTGTCTTATATTGTTATATAAACATAGTTTTTGGGTCAAATATTACCCATGTGCCAAACGTAATTTAGCGAATTAGTGAATCAAGTGATCTCAACAAATGCAAAGATCTGGTTAACAAATGTTCATTTGCTAAACGTAATTCAGCGTATTTTGTAGCGTTGACAGGATTATGAGGATTATGCCGAAGACAAAGTAGAAATAAAGTATCAAATAGTGAATAAAAATAAATTTTTGATGCTCTTCGTACAAAAGCCTTATAGGACCCACCCCTTGTTGTGCGAGGTTGCCTCCAGTTGGGTTTCTAAGTATGGAAGAGTCCTTGTCAAATTCCTTTAATAATAAAGGCATCTCTTAACTCTACAGCAACGTGGTTGAGAAAAGATCTGAAAAGCCACCTTCACCTAATTCCGTATGAAGAAATTGACATTTCTACAGGTCTTGTACACCAGTATGACTAAAAATTAATTAATTTTCAACAATAATCGTTGGGTCAAACCATTTCCTTATTATCATAGATCGTGAACCTTAACCATTTCCAGCCTAAAAGATGTTCAATTTAATGGTCCTTACAGACAGCACTTTTCTGATGATTTACAGTGTATTTTAGAGAAATTCAGACAGTTCAAGTAAATTTGCTTGAAGCCAAATGAATTTAATTATGGTAGACCGAGGCAAGATTAGTTTAAAAAATCGGGCCATTCTTGCGCCAATGTCCGACACTGGCAAGTTTCCAATCATAATCAATTAATTTAAAATTTACATATTTCTGTATTTTACGGCCCGCAGCCTAACTTTATAAAATTCTCAAAAAACGCTTACCAAAACAGTTCAAAATTCAAGCGAAAAGTTACATTTTTAACAACAAGAACCT
>JAUELO010467129.1:0-12093 GCA_032357855.1 Amphibolips quercusostensackenii
GAAGCCTCGTTGAAAAAGCCTTATGGGCGAGCAAGCTAACATCGTAGCTAGGCAGGTCCGAGCTGGAGCCCAGAAATGTAGAAGAAGTCCAAGTTGGCACAACTAAAGAACTCCTAGGCACGACGAAATGGCCATACTCCTATGTTCCTGAAGTAAAGTGAAAGCGGTTCCGGGAACATGGGTTGGCAGGATAGGGTGGTGTTTTTTAGTAGATCGTTAAAAGCATCACTATAATGATCAAATTAAGATCTTTTTGTATAGGCAAAGTATTATATATTTAGATCATTGTAGTGATGATTCCAGCATCCCCACGCTACCGAGAAGTGCGAACCTTTCTTGGTGTGTTGTAAGAGCATTTTTTACCAGCCCACGTAATAAACAAAAAAAAAAAAAAGTCAAATAATCTAAAGAATTTCATCTGTTAGTAATTTTGTTAAAAATTCTAGTATCGGTTTTTTAAGGTGTTGAAAGAAAAATCCTTAAATGATTTAAAAAGAATTTAACAAATTTAGGAGATATTCAAAATTTAAAATTGTGGTCCTCATATTAACTTTTATAGCATAATTGCGGGCAAGAGTATGTAAGGGTTGAACACTGGTTGGTGTATTGCGAGAAGGTGGAAAGGATTAGGATAGGGGAGGGTGTTGCTAAAACCACAGTTTTTTAAAACTCGCTTTTAATAACCAAAAATTTTTTTTCAAAAAGTGTTGGGAATGGTTTGATTGAGAATTACGTTAGCTACAAAATGTTTCTGATAATTTTAATTTTCGATGCTTCGCTTATTAATTATTAAAAAAAAAAGTTCAGTGATGAAAAATCTCACGAGCAAAAATCGTAGGGCTAAGCCGACACCCCCTTGGAGCTAAGTCAACACATGACTATAATCTTTAAAGAAATGAAAGGACACATTATTAAAATTTGTATTATCTTCGCTAACAAAATTTTTGATCCAACGATACCTAATACGTTGTCAAACAAATTTTTTTTTTACAGTTTCATCCTACAATGAGTAGGTATCAGTTTTATGTAAAATTAGACATCGGTTTTCACTAAATCTTTACGTTTTGAAAGCCCCTGCGTAAAAAAAACGATTTTCACAAATATGTCTGTCTGTCTTTGTGCCCGCATGTATGTCTGTCTATCTGTCTGTATCATGTGGGCAAGATGTCGTGCTCGGTGTTGACTTAGATCCACGCGTTTTTATTTGGTATTAGTATGCGAAAAATATTGAAAATCATTAGGAAACCAAAATTTAACAAGACATTGATGTTCAGCACCTGTCTTTACGTAAGAAGAATATACCTTTAATATAGCGTACAATGATACACAAAGGAAAAACACAATTTTTCATGAGAGTCGAAAAAAACTTTTCACCTTATAAAACACTTTTTATGCTATAAAATGTGCCATTTTATGCTAAATAACATAAAACTCTGCCGATAAATTTAAGGCATTAGCGCCGAATCTTAGTAAAAAATGAAGTTTACACGGCTTACATTTTTCTTTAAAAATGAAAGTGTCAACTTAGCGGTACTGTAGACTTAGCCCCACTCTTGCCTAAGCATAGATATATTACTACATAAAAGAAGGGACAAAAGGGCGGTTGTATGGGTAAGGGAGGTGTTGTGTCAGATAATGAAGAAGATAAGAAAGGAGAAAAAGAAATAGATAATAAACGATTGTATAGACGAGGCAAAGCAGATTTAAGTGAATTGTGAATATTGTAATAAGTGGATAAGTATTAAAAATTGACAGCAGAGGCAGAGGTTGTCAATGTAGGGCAAGGAAAAGATGAGGACATGCTTACAAGGCTTCTTGAACAGCTAGCCCCCCTTTTGAGATAAGAAAATAAAAAAATATTTCCTTTTTTAAAATAGTCAAATTAGTTTTTAATCTTCGTTTTTAAATATAAAATTTCAAATAAATCTTATTAGAAATAAAAAGGGCGTGAAAGCCTATCGAACTGCACTAGACGAAAGTTGTTTGATGATATACGAAAAGTTAGCAGTTGCGGATTTAGCTATCTTGTGATGATTTTTTAATTATTGTCAATTCTTCTCCTGATTTATGACTAATGTAACAAGGTTGAACAGCTAAATGGTCTTTCTTTTTTTCTTGAATAATGAAATTACATCTTTGTCTTGCCATGACTTAAGACCGTCTCCATAATTTAGCATTATTATGCATAGAGTCTATGCTCACTTTGCAGCCCAAAAAGCAAATCAAAAATGGTTCTTGACATGAAATTATATTTGGCACATTATTATGCAATATAATGACGTCGCATGTTATACGTTTTGTGAAATAAATTACTTTAAGTTAAATAATTCCACAAACGTATACATGTTAAATTATTGTCACACTTTGTTTTACATGTTTGTATTCTACTTTAAGATTCATATCATATTTTAGATAAAGTCAAAGTGGTACAGCAGGCGTCTCGAATTGATTGTAAAACCGGAAATATCAGATAAAATTTCGAGTTTTTGAATTGCCACATTCAAAAAATAATGCCTCATATGCCTACATTATTAAAAAAAAATAATTTTAATTTTTGAAGTTGAAACTTTTTCATTGTCTCTTCCTTATTCTATCATTTGCCTTTGCTTAAAAAAAAATAGATTTTAAACCTAGGATAATGATAACTGTACAATGAAATTTTAGTTCTTTCTTCTACGCAGATAAAATATTTTTATTTTATTACATTATTACTGTGTAGAGCTCTCAAGGGGCACATGTTTATCAATCATATCAAAAACTTATTAATATTACAATAGTGTAAACAAGCTTAACATCCTGTTCAGAATCGTTTAAGCGAAAATACAATCCACAACACGAACTATCGTTTATTTAAATAGGATAATTTTTACACATGTGGAAATATAGATATCAAAATTGCAGCTCAAATAAATAACATTACACAAACAATTTGTTAAAATTTTTGATGCATCAGTTTATATATATAAGAAAATAGGTTAAACAACCACCGCAGGGTCCTACTGGGGTTAGGATAATTTTATAGAATATATGTATAACACCGAAAGTTTTTTTCATTTTTTTTATTTTCATGCATCTTGTCGTCCTCTTTAGAAATTTGACGAAAAATTCAGGAACTTAAAAATTGCTAATTGCCAGTAACAATTTAAAAATATCGAAACTCACTTTTCACCTGAAGGTCAGATTTTTTTCTGTTATCTAAGAAAAAAATCAAAATTTTTTATTTAGAAAAATTATACATAAGAAGATATTTGAGAACCTCAAAAAATTTCGTAAAGAAAATCTAAAAAAGCTTAAAAGCGAATAATCTAATTTTTCAAAATCGCCGCTAAAAAAATTTGTTGCAAAATATCTCGAAAATATCCAGCATATTGTTGTCTAAAACATGCTTTGTTGCATACTGGGTAAATATGACTTTTCGTGACTTGTTTTAAGTTTGTTCTTTTGAATATTATGAATTTTGTTCTTTTTTGGTTGCAAACTATAATGTTTGCTTAAAATTACTGAATTTTTCCTTATGAATTTTCATTTTTTGGTTAAACATTCCATCATTTGTTCAAAAATAATTTTTTTTTAAATAAAAAAAAATAAACTTGTAAAATGAATCGTTATTCTAAATTTTAATTTTGTATTAGAAATAATTTTTCTCTTTAACAAGAAAAATTACATGTGCGCGTAGTGTTTGATTGATGATGCTAGTTTTTTTTCGGAATTATTCGAACTCATTTAAGATATATTAAAAGCTTTCGTCAAGCTTTTTTCGTAACATAAAGAAATTTTTAGCACTTAAAATAATAACTAAAAATTTATTAAATGTTTGTAAAGTTATTCAAAAATTTGTAAAATTAAAAGAATCAATCTATCAAACTGATTTGAATATTTCCTAATATTAAGTAAATTCCTGTAAAACAAAAAATTTGTTTTCAAATGTGCTTTAAATCTGAAAACTAAACACAATAATGTATTTTTTAAATTTTGTGCTTTTATTTAGATTAATATTCTAAATTCTTTGACACGTGAAGCAAATATAACTGATAACGCAACGTTACCTTCAAGTCTTCGGAGATTCATCAACTTGTACATATATTGTAAATCTTGAATATTTTTTTGCCTTCAAAGAGGAAAAAACAGAATAATAAAATACAAATATCTCAGAAAATTAAGCTTTATGCCTTTAAAAAATCTGACAAATAGTGAAATAATTTATACGGGCAAACAAGATAGCGACTAGTATATATACTGAAATTTCTTGTCGGAAAATCATTATTTTTTTGCAATTAAAATTCACGACAGAAAAAATGAGAGGCGTTGGAACTCTCGTCTTCGCTTTGATAGTCCTTTTCAATTTTAATGGTAAATATAACATTTTATGACATCTATATACATACATACTCTACCGTCGGAAATTATCTATGAAGATGCCAGCAAATAAGATTAGGTCGATTTAAAAAAAAAAATGAAGTTTGGGGTTTATAATTTTTTACGAAAACATATAAATTTTAAAGAAAATACAGAATTTTCAACCAAATAGTTACATTTTAAACCAAAAAATTAAAAACAGAAATTAAACGCGAATAGTTAAATTTTAAACAAAATTTATGAATTTTGAAGTGAAAATTTTAATCAAATCATCTTTTGTCGTATCTTGCATATTTCGACCGCAAAATGGAATTTTTGATCCTTTATTATTTTTTGTGCAATCAAAATTAAAATTTTTGATTTTTCAGAAAAATTAAAAAAGTTGTCATGATAAATTGATAGAGCGGTCCAAATGAAACTTTTTTTTTCGTGTGACTTTTCTTCATATTATGTTTTATTTAACTTGAAATATTTATTTTGTTTGTTTTTTTTAATTTTGAAAATGCTATAACTTTAGTTCTTTTTGTTTGACCAGAAAAGGTCGATAGCATAAATTGTTCTTCTTTTTGAGCGCTACTTACAACCGTACATAGAGTTTTTAAATCTGAAAAAAGTGGTCTTAAAAATTTTTTAAATGTGCTCACTTTTTGAATTTTTATTCAAAGCAGCTAGCTTACAAACCTAACCTTCAATTTGAGACATTTAAAGAGAATACCAAAGGCTAATCTAATAGATGCATTTTTTCAATAATTATCATGTCCACAGTAATACAGACATACAGACAGACAGACGTACAATTAGTCAGACACATTTGTAGAACCTGTTTTTATTGAGTTCAGAAGACCTTAAAACGTGGACACAACAATATTACCACTAATTGTTTAAATAAAGTGAAAATGTCACAGAATAGCGGCCTGACAATAGCTTTTTGCTTTTGTCGTTTCGTTTTGTTATAACCTTCTTTAACTTATATAACTCTGAAATAATTAATATATTTCAACATGGCAATTAGTATTATTCCATTAAGGGTCCGTGCATGAATTATGTACAGTTTTTTCTGACATTTTAAACAACGTATTCCAAATTTGAAAGAATCAGCTACTTCTGACCTTCCCCAACACTATCCAAAGAAGGTGACTTTTTCACAAGACTTTTGTTTTTTATTAAATATTCTTCTCTTCAACAAAATAATTAGATTTTTAACTAAATAGTAGAATTTTTAAGCAAATGGGATACATTAAGAACCAAAAATGTAATCCAGGGCAATAACTAAAAAATAGTGGAATTTATCTAAAAAAAGAAAAAGTGTGAAACCTGAAATATGAAAAGGACTTTAAAATATCCTTTGTAATATAAAAAGCCTCAAACTAAACGAGTAACTAATAAAAATACAAGCTTTTTCCTCATATTTCAGTTTGTCCTGCTACAATATTGGAGCCGGGGCCACATCCGAACGATATTATCGCAAGGTCTCGTGACCCTCTCAGGGTAGTTCAAATGAGAGCAGAATTCCTTCCTGGAGTTTATGCCATGTACGAAACAGGAAACCCACAGCAGTCACCTGTCAAAATGCTTGTTCAAGATACTTTAAATGTAGTGATATATGGTACTACAATCCTTGGAAGGGAAAAGGATTATAGACTTCGTCCAATATGGTGTCTTGATGAAATTGGATATCACTTTTGTACATTGCAACTCGGAAAACAAGGACACCCAGCTCATTCACCGCGGACGTACGAATACCCATTTTGTACTACACAATATGGCATGTACCAAAAATTGCCAGAGAAAACTAAATATGAGCTTCCCCTAATTCCGCCCAAAAATCCCTCTCCCCCAAAAAAACCTCCAACCTCCACTGATCCCTCATCCTCCGCAGGTCCCTCAACCTCCAGAAACGTTCGCTCCCGACAATTCTAAAAACATTATATTACTCCTTTTTGAAAAAGCATAAAACTTATAATCAGTTACGTTTGTTTTTTAATCCAAGTTCCGATAAAAATTGTATCTTGCAATGAGAGTAATATAACATTAATGCGAATAAATATTTGAAAAAAAATATGCTCTCAGTTCTTGCTCTACTGATTTAACTAGAAATATCACAGCGAAGTATTACGACGTCTAAACGTACTCGGAGAACTAAGCGACACTTGTTTTATCTTTTTTGTCCTAATGAGGCTTTCGAAAGTGAAAACCACTCTCGAGAATTAGAACACTAAATAACCATGTAGACCCATGTTTACCCATTAAAAAAGTACTAAACGTAATTTTTAATATTTGACTTTCGAAACAGACGATTAGGCTGAAAAGGGTATGCATCGTTAGATAACAATATTTTTTACATACTTTAAACATTTTTGACAATTCTTTAGTGGGGTCTGATTTCGGCTCAACTACCTTACAGCATCTTGTTTAAACCTAACTAAACCTCACAATAAAAAATAAAAAATACGATTTTCTTAAATTTTTCGCAAAATTTCTAGGGGTTGTACTACCCAAAAATTATTTTGCATTTCACAAAATCGCTGTATGTGCATTTCACTGTTGGTATGCCTCCATTAAATAAAATAACTTTTATAACATAAATTTACACTTAGGGAATACTGTTTACATTAGAAAGCATTTATTTCATGTATAGCTTAAGTGCGAGTATATTTTAAATGCATTAAACAACGAAATATTTTTGATTATTGGAAAAATGTGATTTACAAACACTTGAAAAAAATTTTTAGTTAAAGTTACTAGACGTTTTTGGTGAAATTTGTTTTAATTGCTTTAATCAGAAATCATGGTAAACATGACCTAAAATTATGGTTAATTAACCCTTATAGCTTTCTCTTGCTTAAAACTATCCTAGTTCATATTTGCAGTGACAGATCTGTCGCAATCTTCTAAAGGCTTCCAGTAATCTGATTTTTATCTCTTGTCGTGCTTTAAGAAATGATCGTTTGAATGAATGAAACTTTTTACCAATTTATTGTAAAGCATATAAAAAATTTTACTTTTGGTATATTTGAGTATATATAAGTAGCAGTTGGCGTTCTGTTTCAAACTTTTATTTTGGCTCCATTTCAAAAAAATCCATTTATCAAAGAAACTTATTTATTAGATGTAGTTACAAAAATATTTCCACACAAAATATAATTATGAAAAATTGTTAATTTTGTTAGAAAATTAGGAGCTTCGGCTGCATGATTCAGGCACTTTACTGAAAATTCTAAAAAATAAACATTTTTACCCGAGGTAAGCTTCTTATACTTCTTTGAAAAAATGTCAAATAAAAGTATTAAACTTATGTTGCTATAACTGAAACTTGTTTGAACTAAGAAACTTCAATTACGTTACAAGCTTTGAACATTAAAAGTATGACGCATGTACTTAAAAACCAATCTTACAAGCTACTTATAACCTTTTTTAATATTTAGTACACTTCCTTCTAGGCCGGAAGTTGTAATGCTGCTCTAAGTTGTCTAATTTTAATAAGGCCTTCCTTCTGCTATTGCGTGGCCGTCCCGGCTACCTACCCATGTTTGTGCTTGTAGTGTGAGCGTAGGGTGCTTCTCCTGAGATACCGTTTGCCTCTTCAGTCAATCTTTACTTTCTAATTATTCTCTGTAAAGTGACATGAGCTTCGAGGTTGCAGCATGGTCGTCAGCTGCAAGGAGCATCAATTTTCGTGAACTTCTCGCATCGTGGTCACAAAGGAAGGTAAATGTTTAAGAGACGAGTAGATTTTTGTTGCGCTAAATTTATAGAGAGGCACTCGTTAAAAGAGGTAATTGTTGCGTTTCACTATGAATAAGTAGGCAGGCATCCATCGAAAGGTCTTATTGAAGAGTAGAGTTTCAAAAACTATGCCCATCCTGGTAACATAAGGAGGTAACCGTCGGAGTGACGGGTAGCTGTTTGTTGTCCTGACTGCACACGGAGGCATTCAATAAAGGGGCTCATTGTTGTGTTTTGCCTTGGATGCGCAAGCTAGCATCCGTTGAAGGGTCTGAAGATTTTCAACCATTTGATTTCTATTGTCGGTCATGTTCTTTGATTGTCTTTGAATTCTGGGAATACGTTCGCCTACCCAATAATACTTGATTCACAAATTTATAGACTAGGATGACCACATCTCCCTAAGTGGTGGGGGGTTGAATTTTTCACCCCAACGCTTGTACACGTAGCTTCAAAAGCCTATAAATTAGTTTCTAATTATGCGATTGAAATTTTAAACGATTTAATTGGAAAATGATTTTTATATTATTTAATTCTATGTTATTATTTATAACAAAAACAAAAAATGTATTACTTTTTAAAATAAATAAATTGTTTATTTTAATTTTTTTGCGATTCAGGCTTCTTCGATTTCTTTTTTTTCAGTCGCAAAAGAAAGCTTGACTTTTTCACTGTAAAGAACTACAAACACAAAAATGTAAAAATTAATTTTTAATAAGATACAGGGCCGAGTGTGAAGGGAGTCCTGGCGCTTACACTCAGGCGTCACGCACCAGCATACCGCAAAACAGTTTTCAAGTATACTAGTTTTGTTAATTATTCACGTATACTTGGAATTGTCTTAGTTTATTAAAAACCCTATTAAGAATGTTTACTTGTGAGTTTGAAGAAGTTTAATCTATTTAAAATTTGTTACTAAAAAACAGAAAGTGGCTACTTCAAAATTGAGAGCACTACTATAAACTGTCTTATACCGCTGTAAATTTAACCTGTAGTGATTTAATGTCTGTTTTACCGACGTGAGCTTAGTAGCGAAAATTGAACTTTAGGGTTTGACCGCTACGTGTCGACCAAGAAACTTTTTTCTCTCAAAAAGAATATAGTTCTGGTTTATATAAATTGAATACATTTCGACAAGTTATTTTGTGATTTATTATCAATCTGAAGCTCAGATGATATCATGGTAAGTATTTTTTCAGTACTTTGGTTACTTTAAATATACATATTTAAAATTTATTTATTGTTTATCGGCTTAAAATTATTTATAACTAAACGTCGGAAAAGAATATGTTTCTTAGTATTTTATTATTTACATTATTTATACACATCTATTTATCAAATAAAAACAAAATATTTCCTCCTATGTATGATTATGACAACAAAAATAAAGTGGTGCGATTTCTGTGCGAACACTTTCCGCAAAAATGAGTTTTATACTGGACGCAATATGAGACGTGTGATGGCAAGTCAAAGATAAAAATATTATTAATAAACGAAAAATGCAAGGATATGCTTTTTATTCAGAACGGAATTAAATAAAAAATTTTCACGTGTGGCTGATTTTCTATTAGTTAAAGAACAAGGTAAAGATAGTATAAATTATAAGGATCCTAATCACACAGCAGCTCTTAAAGTACTTCAACAAATAGAAGATAAATCCAAGGATACTACTGATGATGAGAAAAGATGGTATTACTTACTCTTGGCCCTGAGTCTTGGAGTCGTAGAAAGGTAACAGATGAATTCGGTGCAACTGAACAATAAGCAATATGGAATATCAAGTTTACGTAATCGCAAACTTAGAAGACGACTGTCACCAGAAATCAAAGCGAAAGTGCGCAATTTCTATGAAGATGATGAAAACAGCCGATTGATGCCTGGAAAGAAGGATTTTGTATCGATAAAGAAAGAAAATGAAACTCGCGAACCTGTTAAAAAACAAGTCATTCTCGGAAACCTGTCCGATCGTTTTAAAGTGGAAAACGAAAATACTAAAATCGGATTTTCAATGTTTGCGCAACTCAGACCACGACATTGTCTTCTGTCGGGACTCACAAAAACCAAGTACATCAAATTGTGAGAGGCAAGGAGACTCACAAAAATCAAGCACCCGAAATTTTTTTTAATAAAAGGAGTCTAAAATCGCACTATAACCTCTAGGTGATAGACTTTGGAAATTATGACTTGATAGTACCTAGGCTAATAAGAGGCGTTAATTACTAATACCTTATTAATATATTTATTTGAATAAACACAGCTGACACGTAAGACACTGGTTAAATTATGTATTTATTTTTAAATCTATATAAGAAATTAACAATAATTATCTAAATACAAATTGCAGTATTAAAAAAATTATTGATTTTCCGAAAACTACTGTTAATTTTGAAGTAACCACTCTTTTATACCAAATGTTAAAAAGAATAAACTTCTTCTAACTCACCATTAAACATTTTTTAATAGGTTTTTGAATGACCTAAGGCAATTTTAATTATACGTGAATAATTAACAAAACTAGTATACTTGAAACTGTGTTGCGGTATGCTGGAGCGTGATGCTCGATTGTGAGCGCCAGGACTTCCTTGTTACATTCGGCCTTGCATCTCATAAAAAATTGATTTCTTCATTTTTGTGTTTGTAGTTCTTTATAGTAAAAAAGTCAATTTTTCATTTGCGACTAAAAAAAGAAATCGAAGAACCCTAAATTGCGGAAAATTTAAATAAACAATTAATTTGTTCAAAAAAATTATATAATTAGAAACTAAGTTATATGCTTTTAAAGCTACCCTTACAAGCGTTTGGGTGAAAAATTCAACCCCCTACTACTTTAGGAAGATGTGGTAATCCTAGTCTATAAATGTGTGGATTAAGTACTAATGGATATGCGAACATATTTCCTAGGGTGCTTTTTTCGCGACTATTTTTTTTTACTTCCACCTCGAAATTTTGTGTGAAATACCTGAAGAAAAAAAATTCCCTAAAAATTTAAGAAAATTCCACAGCTCAGAGGCATTTTATGGTATAATCTTGGTCAATGATAGGGTTTCTTCAGAATTGAATGCTCTACGAAAGTGTCTATTGCGGCGTAACCCTAACTTTCACCAGCGAGGTAGTACGGGTCACTAAACCCAATTTTTTCATAAAATTCTCGTTTTTTTGCTCCTATCTCGTAAATAACAAGAGCAACAGAAAAAATGCGAATGACAAACTATATAAATTATAAATTATAAATAAATTTTTAATTTTCAGCTTAGCTTTTATTACTTCAAATGGAAATATTTTTTGCTTCAGAGTTCGAATTTTTTAATTTCATCTACCGTGAAAAATGTTTGCGAGCCGAGAAAAATCCAGGAAATGACCGGGGATTTTTTCCTTTAAATAAAACGATCATTCTTGTCAATAGTTGGCCATTTTTGAAATTTTACGACATTTTTGTACCATGTTTGACATCATGGAATATATTTTAGAAATTAAATTATAAAAACATCTCCATTAGTTAGTAAAATACAATGAGGACTTGCCTTTCAAATGATGCCAGAAACTTTTAAAAGTGTTAACAAACGGTTGTACAGTTTTGACTTCAATCTTTTGGACCAGTTGGAGGAAAAAATATTTGTTTTAGTAGACTATTATACGCGCCAACTTTTGTTTCGATTTTTATTATTTACCCAATTTCGGCATAATTATTTATTTGGTAAAAGGTTTTGAGTGCTTAAATTCCTGCGGAAATTAGATTCTGAAAAAATGTAAACATTCAAATAATTTTTACTTTATACATATAGTGATTTTTTTAACTTAAAACTTTCAAATATCTCGAAAAATAGGCACTCTATAAAAAAATGTTATAAATCAAAATTTAATTACTCTGAGGAGTACATACACTGATGTTAAAATCGGTTCCCCCACACCGCCCCCTGGGGGTGGGGGTGGGGGCAAGTTCGAAATCTTAAATGGGAACCCCTATTTTTTATTGCATATTCGGATTCTTTGGATAAAAATGCGTATGATTTG
>JAUELO010467143.1:0-12092 GCA_032357855.1 Amphibolips quercusostensackenii
AGCTGTATAAAAATTAAAATAAGAAATCGGAATTTTTTTTTTCCAAAAATCAGTTAAAGTTTTAGTTTTTGAGTTACAAAGTATTTATGCTGGACCAATCAGGATCGCCGTATAAACGGCCGTGTGTGTGTGAGCGGGAGTCCAACGTAGTGTTAACGAAGCAACGCTGAAGTCGGGTTAGCGACGGAAGAACAGCAGTCACCACACTAGGTTGGAGTCCTGATCATGTACACGCGGCTGTTTATACGGCGCTCCTGATTGGTTTAGCTCAAATCTTTTATAACTTAAAAACTGAAACTTTAACTGATTTTTGGAAAAGGAATTTTCGATTTATTTTTGAAATTTCTATACAGCTATATAAGTCTGGACACTTGATTCTGGGACACCCTGTTTATATCATTTTGAGCAAATTTGTAGATATAATTGAGGACGATAGTGCCTTAAGCAAATAAAAATCCTTTTTAATCTTAAATAAAAACAAATTCAGAATTACTTCAATCGTAGAGGTTTTGACAATTTCATAATATTTGTCAGTAAACTTTTTCTTTTTATCTAATTTTTACACAAATAATTGAAGTTTAAGCTAAAGAAGATACATTTTCAACCAAATATGGAATAATTAAATTTTCAGTTGAAAAAATGAATTTTCACAAAAATTTTTTAACAAAATAGTTAAATTTAAACAAAAAGATTTACAACTAAAATAATGAATCATAAACCAGAAAGATTTATTTTTAACAAAGTAGTTTCCCTTTCTACGAAGTAGTTGAAGCTTCAATAGAAAAAGATGAATTTTCAAATAAAATATAATAGTTGATATTTCACCAAAAAAGATTTCAATTTCGATCTAAAAACATCTGGATTCCACAAAAAGTCAAATTTTCAACAAAATAGTTTAATCCTCTACCAAAAAAAAAACCACCCACACTTTTTGTCAATTCATTTTTTTTGCACCTTGCATCGTTTTTCAAAAAATTTAATTTTTTCCCTAGTTTATGTTATTTTTCATGATTAGAGAAAAACTACGCAGCTTTTAAAAAATATTCCCTAAAAAATTTGTAGTTCTTTTCGGGATGAACAAATTTTGTCTTTCAATTTTTTTCGTAGCTTGTGTTGTTCGTCTAAAAATTTAGTTTTTCTATTTAATGCTGTATTTTACGAATAAATCAAAAAAATACGCATCGTATCAAAAAGTGAATAGTAACAAATTTAAAGATCTTTTTTGGGTGCACAACTTTTATTGTTTCATCTTTTGTCATATCTTGCATAGTTTGACCGCAAAATGGAATTTTTGATTCTTCATTATTTTTTGTTCAATGAAAATGAAAATTTTCGATTTTTCAGAAAACTTTAAAAAGTTGTTATCATAATTTAATTAGGTGTTCAAAACGCAAAGTTGTTATTTTTTTGACTTTTTTCATATGGTGCGTTGTTTGCCTTAAAATGTTTATTTTCATTTGTTTTTTGGATTTTGACAAAAAGGAGAAAGTGAGGAAAGGGCAAATGGGAAAGGGCAAAGGGAAAAATAGGAAACGGGGAAAACGGAAAAGGGAAATGGAAAAGAGGAAAAGGTAACAGGCAAAAAGGAGAAAGAGGAAAGGGGAAAAGGGGGAAAGAAGAAATAGGCAAAAGGGGAAAATAGAAAGAGAAATATTGGAAAGGCGAAAAGAGGAAAAGGGGAAAGGGGGAAAGAATAAATAGGCAAAAGGGGAAAATAAAAAGAGAAATATTGGAAAAGCGGAAAGGGAAAGGGTAAAGGGTAAGTAGGAAAAGAGGAAAAGGAAGAAGGAAAAGAAGAAAGTAAGAAAGACAGAGATTTCAGAGACAGAAAAAGAAAAAAGACAAAAGTTAAAAGGGGAAAAGGGAAAGTAGGAAAAGGAGAAAATAGAACAGAAGAAAAGGGCAAAGGAGAAAAAATAAATAGAAAAGGAAAAAAGGAAAAGGGAAAAGGGAAAAGAGGAAAGGGAAAGGGGGAAAAGTAAGAAAGAGACAGCGATTTCTTAACCTAGAACCTGCACGGTCGTGCGGTCACCAAAAGTTAAAAAAAAAAATAAAAGAATTTCGAAAATTTGAATAAAAATAAAAATAAATAAAATATAAAATTAAAAAAAAAATTTTTAATTAAATTTTTAAAATTTTAAATTTAAAATATAAAAAATAACAAAAATAAAAAATAAAAATAAAAAAAATTTGAATAATTTGAAACCCATTTTTTGCATTTTTGGACACTTATTTTCCTTTAAATCACCTTTTAGCAATTTTTTAAATATGAAGTAACTATAACCGCTTTTTAATATAAAAAGATCATTTTAGTCACTTTTCTTCCAATAAATTAGCCCATGGGCCTATTGAATTATTTTCTATACCTATTTTCTAATTTTCTTGATTTTAAAAATAGATGTCAATAATTTGAAAGGATTGCAGATTAAAAATTTGTTTGTTTGTATCTCCAAGGAATTTTCAAGAACTTTAAAAAGTTTCAAGAAATTTGAATAGATTAAAAAGAATTTTAAATATTTTAGAGTATTTTTAAAGATTTTAATAAATTTACATATACATTTATCAATTTTTGAATGAATTTACAAGGATTTGAATCACTATAAAAGTTATAAACAAATTTTTATGGTGTTTTAAACAATCACCTAGAAATTCGGAATATATGAAACTATTTTTGTAGATTTCCACAACTTTAAAAGATATTTGAATATGTTTTGCAATTAATTTAAATCCATCAAAAATTCGCCCTGAATTATTAATATTTCATACAAAATTTATTTGACATTTCTTTTAAGACATTCAGATTAATCAAAAAAGATCTAAAAACAGTGTTACAACTACATGGTGATAATTTCGAGTTGATCAGAATAATTTAAAAAAATGGTTATTTTGTTAGAAACAAAGTAATAAAAAAAGTCATTTTTTTGGGATTTACAATGTCAAGCTCATTACAATTAATAGATTTTTCACAAAATGTGAGAAAAACGAATGTTCCATTACCAATAATTAAAAATAGATGGTTTTTGGAAATTGTTTAAACAATTTTTATAAACAAAGTCACAGTTTGGCGACTTTGTAATAAAAAGCCACAATTTTTCTTCATTGAATCAACTAGGTATGTCTTTCGAAAAACTCTTAACTATGATACTTTGCAAATTAACAACAATTATTCATCATGTACACAATTTTAATGAGAAAATTTACAGTTAAAATGAATGGGCTCAATTTGAGTATGCATAATAAACTAGGAATGTCTTTCCGATAACTTTTTACTATTATACTTTGCAAATTGACAGAAAATATTTAATATTTAAAAAAATTCTATAAAAAAACTTACAGTTTGGCGATTTTTCAATAAATGGGCTCAATTTTTGTATACGGAATCAACTGAGAATGTCTTTCTGATGACTATTTGCTATGATACTTTGAAAATTGATACCAATTATTCATTATTCAAACAATGTTTATAAACAAATCTACATTTCAACTTATCACATTGCAACCATGTTTCACTATTTTTTACCTTCTTGCACTTTTTTTGTATTCTATGATGAATATTTGTTAACAAGTTTCAAAGCATCATAGTAAAGAGTCTTTGGAAAGACATACCTAGTTGATTTCATAAACAAAAATTAAGCCTTTTAATTAAAAAGTCGCTAAACTATGAATTTGTTCATAGAAATTGGTTAAACAAATACCAAAAAGCCTTTATTCTTAATTAATAGTTATAAAACATATATCTCTCTTACATTTTATACAAAATCTATCAATTTCAATGAGCTAAACATTGCCAATCTCAAGAAATGACTCTTTTGCATTAATTTCTTTATAAAACAATAACAATTTTTTTAAATTATTCTAACCAACTGTTCATTATTTTCATATAGTTGTAACACTGTTTTAAGATCTTTTTTGATTAATCTGAATGCCTTAAAAGAAATGGCACTTAGAAAAAGTTGAAAAAATTTAACTTTAATAGCAAATAACAAATTCAAGAAATAATTGAAAAAAATTTAATCACACAAATCTTTTTGAAATTCAAAAAGCTTTTATTGAAAAAAGGTTAAATTTGGATGAATAGCGTAGGCTAAAAATTGATTTGTCCAAGGGTACGTTTTTTGCCCCACTGTGCGACATCGAAAATGGGTAAAAGTGACTTAGGTCGTTTTAGAACGTACTGAAAACTTTTCTTGGACATACATTTAAAATAATTTTCTAAAAAATTTTTAGAAAATTTTAAAAATGTACAAAGTTGGTCAAAAATACGTTTCAAAATCCTTCAATGTTACAGAGATTGCATTGTAACATTATTTTTTATTGTTTTAGGGCATTAAATAAATTAATACTAACGTTGATCAATTTATTATTTTTGAGACACTTGAAATCCTTGAAACAGCTTCATTTTTTAATATTTAATTTTTAACTTTTTCTTTACAATTAGTTGTATCGGGTCATCCTTTTATGAAAATTAATTTATAAGGTTTTGGAATCATCGACTATTAAATTTGTTCTAGTCAGGCCCATGAATTTTAAAATAACTTTCTACCACAAATTCTTTAGAAATATAACTATCCCTTGATTTAAGATCAATAATTGCTCTTAATGGAGAAGTTCTCATTTTTAATATTAATTCTCAAATTTTGATTCTTACGGTTTAGCAGCCAGGATTCTTTTTCGATATGGGATCTTGTTGAAAGAAATAAAGTCTTGTGCAAACTTTATGTGCCATGCTTGCGAATCCGAGACTTAACTTAATTTTCCTGATAAAAAATTAAATTAATGTCTTGTAAATAATTATTATTTTATCTAACTCTTTGACACCTTTTTCGAGATTCTTCAAGAAAAGTGGTTGATCCGTTCTAGGTGGTTTGGTTACTTATACAATCAAGCACTTATTCTTAAAATCTGATAACCTCTAATTCGAGATAATTAGTCCTCAGGGTTGAAGCCACCTCATTGGATTATTTCCCACTTGAAAACGGGTTAAAAATCCAAATCCGGCTTGCCGTGCCTTAAAAACCTCTCGAAATGAAGATAAATTTTAATTTAACACCTCACTTCACTAAATCCACATAAATAATCTAATCGTGAGCTTTTGAAGAAAATCCTTCTCGAGTCTTCATGCAATCATGAGTTAAAAGAAAAGGTTCTTTTTTGTTTTGCTCACAAGTAGACAATTTAAAACTGTCATAAATAAGGAGACGTGCTAAAGAAGAATTGTTGGCCCAGTCCCAAAAGACCAAAAAAAGGAATTATGAAATTGCCTTTCAGTGAAAAGAGACACGTAAATTAGTTTTTCGATCGCGCGCTCCTAGCTGCTATTCTCTCTCGATCCCCGAGAAGAGTTGGTGAACGCCAGTTTTTAGAAGAGAGCGTGTTTTTTAGAATTCCGGGAGCCTCATGCCAAACACAGTGACTCTTCAGGTGTACAGCGCCGACTGATTCTCTTGTCGTTGATTGTTCCTCGGTAACGATAGCGGTCCCGTTGCTGCGCACTGTCACCTCCCCACTTTTCAAGTGGTTGCGCACGCAAGCCCACCTGCTTCGCACAGCCATACCAATAACCTATATAACTCTTTCGCCCAGGAATTTGCAAGTGTCGTTCGGTAGCGTATTTATTTTATTAATGCCCCGCTCTTAAGTGAATTTTATAAATGATAAATTATTTTTATACTGAACCGTTTTAGCATGGATAAGTTTTTGGATCATTGCACGTTTTTGAAACTTTATGGCCTGACTCAGGAAGTTTTGAGAATGTTATAAAAAGTAAAATGTGTTACCTAATTCAGAACAATTTTTTTAAAGCTTTATTTATTTTTATATTTATTTAATTTTACGTAAATTAAACACAAAATATCAAAAAGTAAAAAAAAACTTAAAACAGATACGCGCGTATGGCTTCTAATAGGGATAATAAGAAGAGCTGAAGAAACACACTACACTAGGGTGTTCCACGTTTTTTTGCTAAAATTTTTATGCATATCGTCTAGAAATTTTTCAAATTTGCAAAACATAATTAAATTTTTTTTTGTTTAAAAAAAAATTACATTTTGAGGTGGCGTAAGCCTCGTGAGGTTTAATATGTATTTCTCTTCATAATGAGCCATAGAATACGAATAAAATATTACTTTTTAAATATTACCCCCACAAGTTTGTTTTATAATGTCTGATAACTAGATGTTTACAGTAATTCTTTAAACAATTTATTATTGTTTCTAGCAATTTTCTCTTATAATTGTGATAGAAAGTCGTGGTTTTTCAAAAAATGTTCCACTTTCTGTTTATTTTTCAATTAGAATGAGGTAATACTTAGTTAATTTGAAAAAAAATTGTTTTATAAAGTCATTATTATTGTTTATAATATTATCTCAAAGTAATGCTAGAAAATTGCAGTTTTTGAATAAATTTTCGAGTTTTTGTCAAATTTTCAATTACAGTAAGTCAATTAATTCATTAAAGTTGACAGAATTGATTGTTCAAGCAGTTGGTTATTATTGCTAATAATATTTATTATGAATAATGATAAAAAGCTGCAATTTTTTATAAAATGTACAGCTATTTGTTTACTTTGAAAAAAATAACTATTTAAACAAATTATTATTGTTTGTAACGATCTACTTACTCATTAATTCTAATAGTTGTGGTTACCTCTAAAATTTTCAATTTTTTTACACACTTTTTATCCACTTTTTACTCAGTAAAGTAATAAATAATGCAGGTTAACAAACATAGTTGTGTAAACAGTTTATGATTGTTTATAACTATTTCTCTCACATAAGTGTTAAAAAGTTATAGTTTTTTTTTACCTTTAAAACTTTTTGTCATTTTTCACTTAGTGAGGTAATAATTAATGCAAGTCAACAAACATGCTAATTTAAACAATTTTTTGTTTATAACTATCTTTCTTCAGAGTAATTCTAGAAAGCTGTTTTTTTTAGTCTTTAGTTTTTTTTTAACTTTTTAGTCATGAACTTTTTACTTATGTTAATAAAAATTAATTAAAAAAAAATATCTCACTCAAAAGTCAAAAACAAAGAATAAAATAATTAGGAGTTGGTGGGAGGACTAGGTCTTTGAATGACTTGTGAAAAGTTTGTCTTGAATTATAACAAGAATTTTATTGTAAAGAGTAAAAAAATTTACAATTGCACATATTTTAATATCAGTCGCCCCCTCCAGCAAAACATGTTTCAGAAAAAGAAAGAGATTGTTTAAAATATTTCTTTTTCGAAGGTTTATTTATTATTTGTTCATAACTGAAAAGGCAGAGCAAAGTTAAACATTTCAGAAGAAAACCGCAATTTTTAAGCACTCACATAAAAAGAAGATAGTTAAAAACGATAATAAATTGTGTAAACAACTATTTTTGTTGACTTACGTTAATCATTACTTTACTAAGTGAAAAAAGGACAAAAAGTTTAAAATTTTAGAAAAAACGGCAATTATCTAGAATTTATATATAGAAAGACAGCTATAAATAATTATAATTTGTTTAAATAATTATTTTTGCTAAATTGAATTAATTACCAACTTACTCTAGGTGAAAAGTGGACAAATAGTTGAAAAATACAGAAAAACCGCAACTTTCTACCATTGGGCAAAGAGAATATTATTACTAATAATAATAAATTGTTTAAAAAATTATTATTGTTTACATTATTGAATAATCACTTCAATCTAATTTAAATGTGACAAAAAGGTGAAACTTCCAGAAAAAATTTGCAACTGTCTTGTATTAATATAGAAGAAGATAGCTATAAACAATAATAATTTGTTTAAAAAATAATTTTTGCTAAATTAAATTGAATATCAACTTTCTTTGAGTAAAAGGTAGACAAAAAGTTTGAAATTTTAGAAAAACACTGAAATTTTGAATATTTTCGAAGAAATTATTATTAACAATAATTAAAAATTGTTTGAACAATTATGTTTGCTAACATGAATCAACTATCACCTTACCCTAATTAACAATTGTTTTTTTACTCATGGGGTTTTTAGGAACCTATAAAACAGACAGGTGATATTCGAAAAGTAAATTTTGGTTTGAATTTTATAGTTAATTGTAGAGAGAAGTGTTGATTTTCAGCTCCATTCAGCTAATATTAACGATTTGAATAAAATTTACAAAAACGTCTTTTTTTTCTTGTGAAAAAGACATTAATTAATTATAAAAACAGGTAAAATTTTAGAAATCGTTATTTAAAATAAGCAATTATTTAAAAAAAAATCATATACTCAAAAGCGCAGGCATATTTAAAATTATTAAATGCTGTGGATAATAATACAGATAAATATTAAAAAACTCTTTTTGTTTCTGTTTAAAACAAATTAAATTGAATAATAGAAATACCTACCTTTTGTAAAAAAGTAATAAAGTAATATTGCAAGCGTATATTTATATAATTTTAAATAGTCCCGCGCTTTTCGGTACATGCGCAGTTGAAAACGTCGGATTTTCAACATAACCTTAAAAACTGCCACATTTCATGTGCACTATCTTTCTTACAAGAATGCATGACTAATGCCTATTATTTTAGTTTCTTTATTATATTTTCCCAGTGCAATATTATTTATTCATTCTATAAGCAAATTATATAAACAAACGTACATCGCAGACATTCATAGTCAGAAATTTTTTTTTTTCTAGCACTGTTACAGTTATATTCCCTATGATGTTTTGTGAAAAAATTTTGCCATGCATTAATATTCATTTATTGCATAAACAATTTATATGAACAAATTCACATATCAGATGTTTTCAAGTGAAAAGATATTGTTTTTTCTTCAGACCTTACCATAATTATATTGCCAATGATGTTTTCTGAACAAATTTTGCTATGCTCTAATATTTGCTAATTTTATAAATAAATTATATGAACATTTACGCATATTCGATAAACAAATTATATATAAAAATGTGATTTTCAGGCATTTGTGGACAAAAAGAAATGTGCATTCGTTCATTTGAATTCGTTGAAAATTTTATAACTATTATTTGAAAGAAGTTCATGTAAAAACGAAAAATTGTTTTTCTGATTATAAACGCCTGCAATGTGTATTTTTATATAATTCGCTTATAAATTTTATGAATTTTATTTTATCACAAAATTTTGTCAATGAACCCAATTCACAATATAATTTTAACAAGACTAGATAAAAAAATATTTTTTCTGCCTGTGAGCGCCTTAAATGTGCATTTGTTTACCTAATTTATTTATGAAATAAACAAATAGTGAGGCATAAATGAATTTCACCTCGACAATTCATTGTCAATATAGTTCGAAAAATGATCAAACAAAAAACGATCTCTTTCTGCCTACGAATATCTGCAATGTACATTTGTTTATATAGTTTGCTTATAGAATAACCATTCAGCGATGCAATGCAACATTTTTCTATGGAACATTACCTATATAATTACATTAAGAACACAAGAAAAACTAGCTGTGAATTCAATCTCGAGCGTTTTTACTTAATTTATGGTGCTCATTTCACGAGCACTTTGCTTCCCGTCAGCCAACAGATTTGCTTCCTCATAGAGAAAGCATTAGAGATTTTTGAAAAAATGACTTAACTAAATATTTTATTTTGATTCATTCAAGAATAGAAATTTACAAAAAAATACAAAATAATACAAAATTTTTTTCTGATACAATGACAAATCAAACAAATAAAATTTTGTATTTAAAAAGGTAATTTTTTGAGTAAGAAAAAAAGGGGAGGAAATTTCGTCACACCAGATCCCTTTTATAGCATTATGATTTTTTTACAAAAGTTGTCAGAATTATTTTATTTAAAAATTTATGATCAAAAAGTCTTTTCTGTTTATGCATCAGCTTTGAATTATGTTTATAGAAAAAGTTTTTGTGTTTACAACAGGTGTTTCAGATATTACGAATGAGCATAACCTCCTTACTCTTCAATGAAGTGTATTAAGATTATAGGAAAATAGGATTGCCTAAAATCAAGGAATCTTTTCTGTTATTGCATCAAATTTAAATTATGTTGATAAAAAAAAATTTACTATAAAAAGCCGTTTTTCAAATATTATGCATTCCCAAAGCTTTCTTACTCTTCAATAAAACATATTAATAATATCAGTCAATCGATTTGTCTTAAATAAACACATTTTTTCTATTCTCATATCAACTTTAAATTATGAGAATGAGGACATTTTCACCATGAAAATCGATTTTTAATATAATATGAATGACCGTAAGATACTGTATTAATATTATAGGTCAATTGATTTGTCTTAAGTCAAGAAATCTTTTATAGCCTTGCATCAATTTTGAATTATGTTAATAAAAAAAGTTTTACTATAAACAAAGTTTTACTATAAAAAACCGTATTTTCAAATGTTATACATTACTAAAGCTTTCTTACTCTTTAATAAAATGTATCAACATTATAGGTCAATCAAGTCGTCTCGGATCAAACCATATTTTCTATTCTTACATTAACTTTAAATTATGAGAATGATAACATTTTTACCATGAAAATCGATTTTTAATATAATATAAATGACCATAACTTCCTTACTCTTCAATAAAGTGTACTAAGATTATAGGTCAATTGATTTGCCTCGAATCAAAGAAATCTTTTCCGTTATTGCATCAAATTTGAAATATGTTAATGAAAAAAATTTCAATATAAAAAGACGTTGTTCAAATATTATGCATTACCATAGCTTTTGTACTCTTTGATAAAATATATCAATAAGGATCAATCAAATCGTCTCGAATAAACACATTTTTTCTATTCGCACATCAACTTAAAATTATGAGAATGAAAACATTTTTACCATGAAAATCGATTTTTAATATAATATAAATGACCATAACTTTCTTACTCTTTAATAAAGTGTATTAAGATTATAGGTCAATCGATTTGCCTAGAATCAAATAAAGTTTTTCGTTATTGCATCAAATTTGAATCCTGTTAATAAACAAATTTTAATATAAAAAGCCGTTTTTCAAATATCATGGATTCCTATAGCTTTCTCACTCTTTAATAAAGTGTATGAATAATCTAGGTCAATCGATTTTTTTTAAATAAACACATTTTTTCTATTTTAACATTAACTTTAAATTACGCGTCTGACAAAAATTTTACTATAAAAATCGATTTTTAATATAATATAAATGACCATAAGATACTGTATTGATATTATAGGTCAATTGATTTGTCTTAAACCAAGAAATCTTTTATATCCTTGCATCAATTTTGAATTATGTTAATAAAAAAAGTTTTACTATAAAAAACCGTATTTTTAAATGTTATGCATAAATATAGCTTTCTCACTCTTCAATAAAATGTATCAACATTATAGGTCAATCAAGTCTTCTCAAATCAAACCATCTTTTTTATTCTTACATCAACTTCAAATTATGAGAATGAGAACATTTTTACCATGAAAATCGATTTTTATGCAATATAAATGACTATAACTTCTTCACTCTTTAATAAAATGCATTAATATTTAGGTAAATCAATTCGGCTCAAACCAAGAAATTTTTTATGTTCTTGCATCAATTTTAAATTATGTAAATGAAAAAAGTTTTACTATAAATAAACCGATTTTGGAAGTATTATAAAGTGCTAGAAAAAAATGCAATTAATATTTAAAAGAATTTTTTGGTCAGTTTCAAGATATTAGCGATAAAATAAGACCTTCAAATTTCATCTATTTATCTGCAACCGTTTTCTATTTATCGTGTTCACAAAAAAGTGTGACATCCACACACGCACATCTACACACGCATCCAGAAAATTGTTTAGATCATTTTATGACACATTTTTAAGTAGACGAGCGTTTGATTAAATAAATAAAAAAATTGTCAAAAATGCCACCATTACAAAGCTTTCTCTATGAGAAATTAAAAAATGATTTCTTTTTGCTTCAGAACGCTTAAAATATGCATTTGTTTATATAATTTTTTTATAAAGTGAACAGATATTATAGCATGGTAATGATTTTTCATAAAACATCATTGGCAATATAATTTCAGCAAGGTCAGAAGAAAAATCGATTTCTTTTCGCTTAAGAACAGCCAAAATGTGCATTTGTTTATATCATTTGTTTACTAAATAAA
>JAUELO010467151.1:0-12092 GCA_032357855.1 Amphibolips quercusostensackenii
GATGAAGCCAGGGATTGTCCAGTGGGCAAAAGTCGCCCAATCTTACCGCATAGATTTGTTAAAGTTGTAACAAAAAACGATTCACTACAGTTCCAATATGAATCTTTTCTTTCTGACAGACAACACTCACCTGACCGAACTTCAGCTGAGGAGCCTTTTGTTTGTGGTAGGTCCAAGTCTCCTATGGGCAGACCTCCTTCTTCTGATGTACTTGGATATGCACTTGGAGAACTTGGATATATTCGTCTTATTTCTCGCACCAATCAGAGCCTTCAATTCGAATTTCGAAGATACGTTTTTCCTGATGGTGAACCAATTAGAGTGCGAGCAGGACGTAACATCTTTGTTCCCGTGCCACCGCGAGAACATATTGTATTATCAACATTCAGTGATGATATTTTTGCACTATTAGAGTATAGCGGAGTCCTCCGTGGGATATATAGGACGAATGCAAATCATTCGAGAGTTAAAATAAATATGATTAGTGGCGAAATCACAAATATGACCTCAGATGAAGTAAGGGATTGTCCAATAGGTGAAAATCATCCAATCTTCCTCCAGACGTTTACTAAAGTTGTTACAAATGACGATTCGCTACAGTTTTTGTATCCTAGTTCTTCTCCTTCTGCCCGACAACATTCACCTGACCGAAGCAGGTCACCTCAAGGCAGGCCTCCTTCTTCTGAAGTACTTGGATATGCACTTGGAGAACTTGGATATATTCGGCTTAGTCCCCACACAAATCCAAACCTTCAATTCGAATTTCGAAGATACGTTTTTCCTGAAGGTAAACTTATCAGAGTGCGAGTAGGACATAACAGATATGTTTCCGTGCCAACGCGAGAACATATTGTATTATCAGCATCCAACAATGAGATTTTTGCACTATTAGAGTACAGTGGAGTCCTTCGTGGAATATATAGGCCGAATAAATATCATTCGAGAGTTAAAGTAAATATGATTAGCGGCGCAATTGACAATATGACCTCAGATGAAGTTAGGGATTGTCCAGTAGGCGAAACTCACCCAATATTCCCAGTAACTTTTACTAAAGTTGTTACAAATCGCGATTCACTACAGTCCGGTTTGAATCCTCATAGCGAAAGTAATTCTGGTTCTTTATCCTCTCTCTTCCAAATTCCAAAGTAACGTGTTTTCCGTTAAAAAACTAATTAAATTGCTAGAAGAAAATGGTAAATGTAAGTCCATCACAGCCCGAGAGCATATTGTATTATTAACATCCAATGGTGACGTTTTTACAATATTGGAATATATTGTGATTTTTTGTGAAATATATAAGACAAATAGAAGTCATCGGAGAACCAGAATAAGTATTATGATTGGCGCAGCCGATAAAATGAGCGCAGGGGAAATAAAGAAATGTAAATAAGTTATAGAAAACCTTATCTTTCTGCTTCCTTTTAGGAAAGTTATTGCAGATCACGATTCACTGAAGACTGTGTATTAATCACTTAATTTAGGAAAAATGATCAGCTAAGATTTAGTAGATTTTTTATTTCAAAGTTGGCTCAAAATTATATTAAAACATAAAAACTAAACGCATTATGGTTTTGTAAGTCTTATTATTTCGTTTCTCCCGCCAATGACCCATAGTCGAAAATCGCTAACTGAATTTTAATAATTTTACAGGTGTAGTATACAATTTTTAGAGATTTTTAATACAATAAGTTAACTTTTTTATTTCTGTTTCTGAAAAAAATTATATAATTCATCTCTTTGTTTTGATGCTTAAGGGTGTACACAATCAAAAAAAAGTTGATACGTAATAATGAATATTTTTTTAAAACTTTTAGTATTTAATATAATTATAATATGATTATCAATTATCTGTTGCCATAGTAATATTTTGGTGACTAAAATACTTGCTTTTACCATCAGGATGTAGTAGATGATAAAAATGTGTCATTCGAAATTATTTGTTAATATTGTAAGCAAATGGTGTAAACATATGTTCAGGGTAGATTTTTGAAGAACAAAAAATTATTTTTATTCAAGTGTGATTATTTATTAGTTACTCAATTCGTTTTATAAACAAAAATATTGTAAATTACTGGAAATATAAATTATGGAAGATCAGGAATCAAATGATTTTTCTCTGCATATAGGTTCTAAAGTTTTCCAAATCAGTTTTTCAATATAATTAGTTCATAAAATAAACAAGTATCAGGTGATTAACTTTTGCCTTTTCGTGAAAAAATGTTAAATTTTTAGGCAAAAACATTGTTTTTTTAATTTTTAGAAAAAATTAATTTTCAACAAAATAGATCAACGTTTAATTTATAAAAGAGAGTCTTCGCAACGTAGTTAAACTTTCAATTAATCAGTTTTATTTTCAACCAAAAAAGATGAATTTTCAGCAGCAGTTGTAGAAAGCATGTTTATTCAACCATTCTGCAACAATTTTGATTATTTATAAAATATAATTCTCCCAGAAAATCGTTTAAAAATACTATTTTTCATAAAAAATAATATAGAAAAAGGTAAGAATGATATATGTTAGGATATATGGCTGTTCGAAAGTAGAACGGAAGAATCGCAGGGTCAATTCTCTGAAATGGTAATCCTGGTTTGCAGAACTCACAATGTTTATTGTAATTCGGTTTTACAAATGAAACACTCATAGTCGATTTAATATAGCAGTAGGATTCAATGTAATTGATGATATTCCAAACAATTTAAACGATGGAAATCACCCCGAACAGACTTCGACAATCTTTAAGCACTTATAAAAGGTACGTCACGTGCAGTCAGACCGAGTGTTTCAAAGCAAAAGTGCCTCTAGCCGTGCTACTCGGCCCTTTTTTCTGTTTTCTTTACCAAGCTCTTCCCCTTTCTTTTCTTTGTTGGGCTTGAACAGGGGCCTTGGAAAGGAAAACCTTAGATCATGAGAAATTTTTACGTAACTGCTTGAAGCCAGGGTCACAAAGCAGCTGGAAGGCACAGAAAAACAAACAACGAGAAAGAGAAATTAGTTACTGAATAATTAAAGATTTACAAACAATTCAGTGATTTTTAGATGTCTCATTTTACTGTTAATCATTTGCAACCGAATGCTCTTCGTCGCCATTTGGCCATCCTTGGTTCTCATCCAAGTAATTTTGCTTAAATCTCTTGACCTATCGCGAAGTCAAGTGCCTTTATTTTACCTTGCGGCCGTCCCCTGAACTTTCTTGAAGTATATTCATAATTAACGCTGAAAAGTTTAATATTTCTAGGTTCAACAGATCATTTTTAGCTTCTTTTTGTTACATCCTTTCCCCTGTACGAGGCTGTATGCCTTGTACCTAATCTGGCCACTTATAAATTTAACAATTTCGGCCGTTGGTCTCATTAAATAGTGACTTTTTGCCGTGCGCATCTTAGCTAGCTGTACGCGCTGGTCTGCGCCAGGAAATATCTTTACTATGACTCTTTTCTCCGACAAATTTCTTGGTGCTTTGTAATCGAGTATCAATACAACGTCTTCTTCTTTCAGTTGTTCTGTTTCCGTTGTGCATTTTTTTCTAGGCAGCAATGTTCGAAGATATTCCCTAAGCTAACGCCTCTAAATCATACCTCTGGAACACAACATTTTCAAGGGAGGATCCAGTAAAGAGAGGGTTTGGGGTTTATGCTTTCTTATTTTGTTGATCCAGAGAGACATTTGCATAAGGACGCGAATTTACGCTGTGCTTAATTTCTGTCATTAAAGTTTGTAATAAATCCTGCTTCGGTGCTTGTTCTTTCAATACGACTCTAAATGCTATTTTAAATGAGCGTGCTGATCTTTTTCGCCCTAAAATTTGTGCCATTGTCCGAATGAGTTGCAACCATCTAACCGATTCTCGCTGACATACGGCGTATAGAGACGTCGTCCTATATGTACCCACATGAGACCAAAGAAATCTAAACTAGTGTAAGTAAAAGTTCGCTAGTGATAATCTAACGGCGCCGAAGGTAGCTTACCTATTACGGGATTTGTAGGTCTTGTTTTTCTTGGATGACAAAGGATACATTGAGCCTCCGTTGTACGCAAGGAATTTCTGAAATTAAAGATCAAATTTTTTTGGGAGGATTTCATTCATTACCAAGTTGCTACTTCTATGTTTGGCTTATTCGTGGTAGTGTTCTAATAAAGAACGGGTTGCAGAATGCTTTCCGTCTAATATTGCAGGGTTTTTGATAAACGGAAAGTTAGATACTTTTTCCCCTCGGCCTTGTATTCTCAGTATTTCGTCGGCAACGATCATTGGCATCAATGTCTAGAAGCAGCTACTCTGATCTATAGGTTTTTTGCATTTCAGAGCTAGTCTATCTGTTGCCGCGATGACCCATACCAAAGTATATAATAACTTTTGACAAGGTGAGAACCTTGAAACGTCTGTTAAAATTGGCTTAGTTATTCGAGTGGCCTGAGTCAGTACGTTTAAATTTGTTAATTTATTTCAAAAATTAGCTGCCTTAAGGTGCTCCTTACTAAGTTCAAACGTTCTTCTTGGCCATATTGATTCTTTTTCTCTTAGAAACGGCAGTCTGCAAAACCGACGCTCATTGTTGTTTAGTAAAGGATTTTAAAATGTAGTAGCGTTGTCTGCAGGGTTCTGTTTCGATGGTACCTATTTCCACTCGAAAGGAGTGGTTATTTCATCAATTTCTGCTAAGCAGTTATTTACAAAAAAATGACGCGTCAGCGGGCTCGATTTTATCCACAGAATTACTGTCCGCGAGTCTGGCCAAAACACGCGTTTATCTATCTGTTGGGTGTGCTTACTTTGTATAACTTTAGCCAACCGGCTTCTTAATAACCCAGCTTGAAGTTGTAGCATGGGTATCAAAGATGACCTTTCAGGGCCAAAGTGACTTTGACTTGCGATTATACTGCTTTGGATGGAATATTCTTCACAAACATACCTTTAATATAGTACAGCTGCGTACGTCTTTACTCTTGCATGACAAAAAGTATGCAGTTCCGTGTGCCTCATTTTTACACCGAATCGTAAATAGCGCCTAGGTGTAAAAATCAAGTTAATTTCAAACAAATCCGCTAACCTTGCTTTTCACTTTTCATATTACATACCTTTAAGAACCGCATCCCACCTTATTCAAGTCACTAACAATTCTTGCATTAGAATTTTAGACCGAATGACAAAGGGGCTTAAGAAACCGTGCGGCTCATATACTGACATAATTACCCGTAGAAACTCCCTTTTTGTTGATTTCCTTATACTGCTTATGAGATTGAGTGAGATTTTTTGTAAACCTACTTTGAAATTGAAGGAATCTGCAAGGGTATTCCATTGAAAATCAAGAACATTTTTTGCTTTCTCCTTGAAGTTACTTTTTTAAATTTTGACTGCCTTTGACTGCTACAAGGTCGCACTACCTTTGTCATAATTTGTGGGTGGTTTCTGACGCACTTGTGCATTCGAAAGCCTCGCTTGGACTTGATTTCTGATACTTGGTTTATTATTTTTGTGGCAACCTCATCCGATTGACAATTGTGCAAAAAGTTCTCTACGTAAGAACTATCTATTATAGCTGATGCGGCTTTTAGCATACAAATCTAATACTCTTTAGCGTTTATATTTTAATTGCAGATTGCACTACAAGAGGAAGATTTCGCTCTAAAAATCAAAGACTTTATCACGTACTCATCTAGGTCTTCATCTCTATCCTTTCCTCTCTACAAAAAGCGCTGCGCATCGCAATCTTAATCTCCAGGCTTTACACCGAAAAACATGTCTTTGATATCCTCTTCGTTGGCTACCGAATATTGCCTAAATCGCATTAAAGTTCCCAGCAGGAGTTTTAACAGACCCAGACCTTTCAATTATTGATCATTTGGACTTAACCCCTTCGATCTAGCCACCGCATCAGAAGCCATTGCTAACTTTTTCATAAGTTTGTTTGGATGTACAACCCTGAAGTGTATAACGTACGTAATTCTTTTGAACTGCTCTTTTACTACACTTTTTCCGCGTAATTTCTGACCATTCTGTCTATTTCATTGTGATACAGATCACTATATTTTAAGTTATCATCTAGCCTTGTTTCGATACCTTATAAGCGATTATAGGCAGTTTGTTTGCTATTTGGTGAGGTTTCATCGCCCAACCTCCGAAGCAACCCTGTTTTCCATCGTTTCCGATGCGACGGCTTGTTGACTCTAATATTTGTCTTGCACTTTTGTCATATACATTATCCTTTTGACTGTTTGCTACTCCTAATACCTCTACACAAAAATGGGTCCTAATAGGGTTGTCTAAATCCCTCGTTGGATAGTACTTTAAGATGACTGAAGCGATCATCTCTAGAAAGTTGAAACAAGAGGTTCAAATCGATTATCTCGTAATGTCGACTTGGTTATCTCAGACGGTAGACTCAAACATCAGAGAAAGTCATAACACTTACAATTAAAATAAAAATATCGCAAATCGCTTTCTCTTCGTCTAGAGTTAATACAAATTCACGACAGAAAAAAAAAATTTGCAAACAATAAATAGCTCTTGCCATTTACCTTGCCTTTATTAAGGCGTCCTTTGACCCTTCCGTTTTCAATCTCTCATTGAAAATTATTAACATTGATTCTAGAACAATCTTTTTAAAATTCTTCAAAGATGAATGCAGTCGGACCTGTAGTTTTACCTATCTTTTCTTTAAACACGCTCCTAAGAATAATTTCATATTATGATGTCTGCAAGCAAAGTACAAAAGATCTTTTTCTAACCAATTTTTTATTGAAACTCACGCACCTTCATAAATTCTAGTATTTGATGCTGTTGTATTAAAAAATAATGCTCTAATACAATCTTGGAGATCCCATTCAACAAGAATTTCACAAACAGCAGATGCCTGATCTTTCTTAGTCCCAGATTGCACTGCAGCTACTCTAGGAAGATGTTCAGCATTGCCATTCGAAACAATTACAAAAATTCGATGAGCGGTCTCCTTACCTGTTAAGGCTAGCAGTGACTTACCATCCCAGTGCACGAGAGCAGCTTGCAATTTCGTGTTCATAAACTCCTTTTTAATTACAGTCGACTTTTCTGTACGTATTTTTTCTCTTGCGATATGAATGGATGACGTATTGATGACAACATCCTGGCCATCATGACCTAGTGCTTCGGTTGTTGCAATCAAAATATGAACTGCATCCCTGTCACTGATTTTACATTTATCTAAGGCTGCAGCAAGCCTAAGAGTCACTAGTGTACGCCTTCCTTCTGCCCGTTTTGCTTTTGGTGATGAAAATTCCAAGTCTGTATCTTCTGAAAGAGAAGGTTGTACTATTATATTATCAGTGGAATTTATAGTAACTGATACATTTATAAGTTTTCTTTATTCCAAACTGCTGGCGTTTGTAGATAAGGTAAATTGAGTAGCGTCAGTTCGAAAAGAAAAAGAAGAGATTTAATCATGCAAAATTAAATTTTAAAAAAAGGTGAAAAAATTGGGACTATTGCGTTTTGCAAATTTTCTTTCTCTTGTAACTTCTTTGCAATTGACTCTGAATATGAACCACTGTGCCCTCTTTAACCTCTGATTCATCAAAAACTACTTATCTTCTTTTATTGTCATATCTTTCGAAGCGTTAGCATGTGCAATGTCAAAAAGATACTCGAGCTTCGAATGGAAATTTTTTTCTTTTTTCTTATGAGCCTTCAAAGTTCTTCCAGCGTGTTTTTGTAATTTTCTACTTTCTTAGTACAAAGATTTTGATTTTTGGAATACAGTTTCTTATTTCCTAAGTTAAAATTCGTGCTTTCCCAAAAAAAAACACTCAAAACGTCTTTATTTAATGGCAATTTATTTGCAGTGATTTTATCTTAGTAATATCCAAGTAAGTAATTTTTTCACGTGTAAGACGGGCAGAAGACATTCTGACATTAAAATTTGTTTCGACTCGTTCGATATCTGAAAAAGAACTACGTCAGGTATGTGGCTCCGTACAACTACATTTCTACATCAGTATTGGTACCCTTTTGCGCGCTTGAACAAGATGATTAAAAAAACAGGAACAGACACAGGTAGCCTAAGAGCAAAAAAGTGCTACTTGCTTTAAGAAAGACCCCTAGACTATCCTCGACTAGAGTACTTGGAGTAGCTTTATTCCTGGCATACTATATTGTATTCTTTTCAAAAATAGTCAGTCGTAACAGAAAAAGTTGTGGGTAAATATGTGCGTTTTTAATAGATCTACAAGTTTTGTATAGTTTTTTTTTGCATATAATTAATATTTTGCAAAATAAACATATAAAGTTCATTTTTGGTGTGTTTTTTTTCAAGGGCGCAGGCGCACCCTTTCCCTTAGTCCGATTATGCTCAAATTTTATGCGAATTATTTCTAAATAAAATGGAACTAAACTTTAAAGTAGCGCTACAAAAAATCGCGAAAAACATCTTGCTAGGAGTACATAACGGCTACCCTGATGAGACATGATTTGATATGCAAAAACAGTGCACATTGACAAAATATCTGGATCACGGAAGACTAAGGACACCGCGCGACGTCATTTCATTGCACTGATCTGTAAGGTTGCAAACAATGGAGTGAATACAAAAACCAATATCCCACATCTCGTTATTTTCTGTACCGTCAACGAGTGCTAAAATTTTTTGCAAGTTCTTAGTTTAAAACGGCACAGTAATAATAAGTTGATAGCAGAGCGTCCAGTTACATCTTAAGCATTCATCCCTTGGAAAAACATTTGAGTTACACATTTAATCTTCCTAAATAAACATGCCAAAGGTAACTAATCAGGTCAGCCCTCTGCGTCGGGTTGTTTGCTTTTCTGTAGCTGGTCGAAATTAGTGAAAACAAGATGATCGTATTGACCAGCCCGAAAGGATGCCTTGGTTATTCCTGATAGTGAGTCTGGCTCTTTAGACCATCTAGAAGAACGGACTGGCTTGCTAAATTTTGACCCTTTAGCTTCTCTAATGAAAATCTTCCCGTAAAAAAGTTGTTTTAAAAAATATAAAGAGGTTTACTGTGAACGGTTTTAGCGAAAAATAATTGTGTAAAAACTGTGAAAGCTAAACTGCAAACGCTCAACTAATCTTGCATTAGCCTTGCATGATGTATTGGTTAAGGATTTAAAATTATATTTTTCTATTTTTAGTTCAAAGTTTATCGTTTTCCGTTAAAATTCTATAATTCAGTTGAAAATTGATTATAATTTTTGGTAGAGACCTAATATTTTTGAGTGAAAATTTGCTTGCTACTTGATGAAAGTTTAACATTCGTATTAAAAATTAATATTTTTGAGAAATTTATCTCTTTGGTTCTAAATCCGAATACTTTTTTAAATTAATTTTATAATTGTATTTTTTAATAGAAATTTAAATATTTTGTTGTCGGTTCGAAACTGATCGTTTTTAGTTGAAAATTCAACAATTCCTTTAAAAATTGAAGAATTTTGTTGTAAGCTTGTCTTTTTTATTTAAAATTAATCTTCTTGACTGAAAATTAAACTTCTTTGTTGAAAATGTATTTTATTGTTTGAATACTTATCTCTTTTGCTAAAAATTCAATTTTTTTGTCAAGAACTGTTTTTTACAATAATATTTTTATAGAAAAATTTCAATATTTTATTTTGAGTTTAATATTCCACATTTCGTTAAGAAATTATTATATTTCATTGTAAATTTATCCTTTTTTGGTAGGAAAATAATCATCTTTGTTGAAAATTTAGTTACTGCTTAGTTAAAATTCAACTCTTTATTTAAAAATTTATTTCGTTACTTTAAAATACATCTCTATGGTGAAAAATTTATCTTCTTCATTAGATTCATTTTTTAAAATTAATTTTTTTTAAATTGAAACTTAATTATTTTGTCTCTGGTTGAAAATGGATCGTTTTCATGAAAAAATTTAACGATTTCGTTATAAATTGATAGATTTTATGGTAAGTTCGTCTTTTTTAAAACAAAGTTAATTTCTTTGATTGAAAATTGAACTTCCTTATAAAAAATTCATTTTATTATTTAGAGAGCATTTTTTATTGTTAAAAATTCAACTGTTTGGTAAAAAATTGCTTTTTAAAAATTATTTTTTTGATAAAAATTTAACTCTTCTTTTTTTGGTTGAAAAATTTACAATTTGGTTAAAAGTATATGTATTTTATTGTGAATTGATTTTTTCTGTGAAAAATCAATCTTATTTTACGAAAATTCAGTTACTGCTCAGTTAAACATTCAATTTCTTTTTTTAAAACACATTTTATTATTCCAAGATGCATCCCTCTGGTTCAAAATTCAACTACTTTTTCATATTTTTCATTTTTCTTTAATTTTTCAACTTGAAATTTGACTATGTTTTTTTTCGTCGAAAATTTAATAGTTTCGTTAGTAATTAATAGATTTTATTCTAATTTTGTCTTTTTTGTACAAAATTAATCTTCTTGATAGAGAATTGAACTTCTTTGTTGAAAATTTTTATTATTATTTGAAATGCCATCTCGCTTGCTCAAAGTACAACTGTTATGTTTTTTTTAACTAAAAATTCCATTACCTTATTTTCGGTTGAAAATTCCACAATGGAAATGAAAATTTATGTGTTTTTTTTGTCTCCGTCATTTGTGGTGTAAAATTAAATTATTTCATGTAAAATTTAATTCCTAGGTTGAAAATGAAACTTCCTTGTTTGAGATTGATTTTGTTATTTGAAGATCCATCTATTTGGTTGGCAATTGAATCATTTTATTCAAAATTCGTCAGTTATTTTTCAATATTTTTTTACGTGCTAATTTGATTATTTCATTTTTGGTTATAATTTCAACAATTTGGTTGAAAATTTATGTATTTTATTGTAAGTTCGTCTATTCTGGCGGAAAATAGCTTTTGTTGATTGAAAATTAGATTGCTTAGATGAATTTTGAACTTTTTTTCTAAAGATTCATTTTATTACTTGGACAGCTAATTCTTTCATTGAAAATTCAGTTACATGGTTAAAAGCTAAACTTGTTTGTTGAAAATTCACTTTATTGTGAGCAAAGTGCGAAACCCAACAGAAGCTCGCCCTATGTGCGCTCAAACTTGCGAGTGCAATGAGCTCTGCGCGCAGCGCGCATGGGGAGTGTACTCACGAAGCAGGCAGATTTTTACACTATTATAATTAAAGTAGAATCTCTTATTTCGTTCTCTATCGCTATCTGATTCGGAGAAAGGAAATGCCTTAAAATGAGAAGAAACTTTAAATGCTTGAATTTTAGAAAAAATCAACCTGTCTATTTTGTAAGGCATCACCTATATACACTTGTACACTTAGAAAAGAGTGTAAGTTTGCATGAAGATTTATTAAAGCATTATTATCTCATAATACTGCGTCACAAAAGAAAGACACAGTCATGGCGAAATATTACAATCAAGTTTCTTTGAAACCGTAGATTTTTAAAATTATACCTAACATAGCACAACATCAATAAATAATCTTAAACCTTCAAAACCACCAGTTATAACATGGTTTTATCACAAGAAGAACTAAAGTAAATTTCGAATTTCGCAGGAGATATGTTGAACAAATAATTATAACCGCATCAAATCAACAGTTATTATGCGGTTCTAAAATCAAAAGAACTTTTTCTATTTCATTTTTAAGGCATTCATGTACACGCTTAACTTATCTAGCGGATCTACAATGCAGAATATAATCTGCGTGATAAATAACCGCACGTCAGTAGCGTTTACGGGATATTCACAATCAAGAGCGTTCAAAAGCTTCAGAGTTAAATCGATGGCAAGCATAGGGCTTCAAATACGATATATGATATAGGTGTTGATATACACATACGAATATTTGACCTTTCCCAGCGTTTCAACGAAAATTGGTGAGAACTGTATAGATAATTCGCGTTTATGTAGATCTTCTTTTTTACTTCTTACGGCTGCTTCGATTCCCGCTGCAGTTTGTAAAAGAAGTATTGCTTTAATTTCCTAAGTGACGAAGGAGAAACATTTTTCGTGTTATATTCGCTTCCAATCTATAACATACCGGAACTACGATGAAGAAAGCCTTTTGAAATTCTGGTTCAGATGCTCTTGATTTTAATTTTTGTATAGCTTTTTCACTCCTTATTTGTTTTTTGACTGGT